>JAUTYZ010058892.1:0-12156 GCA_032273725.1 Panulirus interruptus | reverse complement strand
TCAGTGACTATTGATGGGTTTTAGTGAAGGTTTGAACATTCAGTGACCATTGATGGGATTATAGTGATGGTGGCGGACAAACCCAGGCGGGGGCGAACCACGTGTGGCCAAGACAAATCAGGTTCGCGTGATACAGAGCTATGGCATGTGTATGACATTTCCGCCTACGGGCTCTATGTTTATCTCCTGCTGACGTACGCTACCACTCTACTTATACGCTTAGACTTTCTTGGATATCAGCCTTCAGAGTAATTGATTAATCAATGCCCGGTCTTGATGTGGACTTTTGTCCGTGACTGGAGCCTCCAACGTAAAAAAAAAATAATGGATTAATAATTTTTCACATGCACACAGCTGAGTTATAGCGAGAGGTTAGAAGCCATAATCTAGTCCATTTTGGAAGAGAGAAGAAGATAGAGAAACTCAGTCAAATCCTTTTCAAGTTTTATACGTTTCATGACGTCAGCACCAATCAGATCATCGAAAGGTGTAGAGATATAGCAACCAGAGGCCATAACAGGAAACGATGCGAGACACATAGACGTCAGGGGGACCCTCTCGGAATGGGTTAAGGTCACCGTTGACGTACCGTGGGGAACCATTGCTCCCACCTGTACATATAGAGGGTCCTGATGTTGCTTGCCCTCCAACACTGGGATGATTTTGCTGGTACGGTGTTGTGTGTCGGTGGGAACTAATTGATTTTTTCTGTAATTAGTGGCTAATCTGTTGCTAATCCCATGCTCATCATGTGAGTGGTAGTGCAACAGAATTACAGAACTCACAAAAGGTTTTTGTTCATTCCCAGTGGGCGGAGGATAATGACATGAATTGTCACAATGTTGGTTCATTACGTGTAATAAGCTTACAGTCTCTCGTGTAGGGAATTCATCTGTTACGTGATAAAGGTGATTACAGTCTGAGGGATTCAGGTATCTTGCAATTAACAATCAGGTATTTTACCATTTTATGCTGGGTGTTTTTTTATTTATTTTATTTTTACACATCCTTAAAAGCTTTTATATTCTCACAGCTTAAGGTACGGTGTTTGTGTGTGTGTTCATGTCTCTGGCCACAGACTTTACACCTCATATGATGAACATCAGATGGGCCAAAACGTCAATAATGCCTACAGCCTGCTTAGTGTCAAGCTAGCAACAGGAAAATCTTGTCTACTGAACTTGTGAAGTTCCCAATAGACATGTTATATTTGACACACTTCATTGAACTCGTCTGTTTGCTTCAAATACAACTGTTATTTCCTTCATAACTACAATTCTAAGACTTCCAGCTGAAAACTCATTATACTTCTCAACAGCCTTTTTATCAAATGCAAGACTGAGTAAAGCATCATCTTCATCATGCTCTCACTGACCTATATGAGAGGGAATCCATAACAGTTCCATCTGAGTTTCTTTAATAGTAATACTTGCATATCTCTACCTGGCGTCAGAGATAAACACGTTTCATTTTGATCTCAGGATATTCAGAACAAGTAGTGAGGATGATAAGCGATAATTGAAATGCCACTTTGTCCTGGTGGGTATAAACGACGCATCCATGTCCTGTGGCCTATCGATAAGAACTGTCTGTGATACTCGATCCACAAATACCTGCTGGCGCCAGATGTCTCTGCTAGTGCCAGACGTTCCTGCTAGTGTCAGACATTCTTGCTCGTATCAGACATCCTCTCTGGTGTCATATATCATGTGCGGTGAGAGGAGAGGTTGGAGCAGCGCCCGAAAGGGCTCTCATACATAGCCTAACGATGACAGTAGTGAATGGAGGGAGTCAAGGTTGGCCCCGACGAAGCACCAGCGGTTCAGGCAGGGCTTTTGAGAGTGAACAGATAGTCTCCTACCATGTGAGTCAGGAGTGAGTTATTCCTTAGATGTGATGCGCTCAACTGAGACAGCTTCGGTTATTTTGCGACGAGAAAGGAGTGAGTAAATATGTGATTTTTTTAGGGTGATATTAAGTCTGATTAGTAATTCATCTAGATTTCATTCCTTGCGAACACAGTAAAAGTATTCATCCACTTATTCAAGACTATACTTAGCGGATAAGCAGCTAGACTTGAAGCCTATATTGACTCTTACTTAGATACGGCCTTATAAGTACCGACAGGTCTGGCCTCTGTCTTTTGAACTCCTGAGTTATTCTCCTGTGAGGCCTCGAAGCATCGTCTCGTGAAACTTAGTACTGTTGCCATCCAGTGAAGCGTCGATACTACCTACGAAAGCTTCGAGCCGCGGTTACATGATCCCTAGAAGTAATGTCGGGTGAAGTCTCGAAAAATCATGATATAAATCTGATCCGTTCAGAGCCTTTGACTGAGAGATGGAGTTTACGGCCGGAGCAACTGCTTCACAGTCAGTGACACACGAAGTCAATGTGGACAAGCTTCGTATGCTGTAGGGGATCCCTCTGATGCTGAAAATAAACCTGGACAACATGGCGTTGATACACAGTTTCAGCACGCTTTGTTACACGCTTTGTTGATTCCAACCCCTAGGCGTCCATGGGTGCGGTGCAGCAATACGTTCCGGATGGACTGGTGGACGGGAGTAGCGAAAAAGACGTATGTAGAGATGAGTGAAGATTGATTACAGTTAAACCTGCCGATGCAGACTTGGAAATACTCTCGAATATTAAATGACGGTTTGCATTAAGTTTGTGTGGTGCTTAATGTGTTTACAGATGGGCTATTACATGAGATGGGTGCGAGACGTGGTGATTTTGGAGCAATGCTCAGCCATGGGGAAATAGAATGAAAGTCGCCATAGTTGCTGCGTGCAGATGAGGCTATAAGGTAAATCATAAGAAGAGCTGGATGGAATGGTAGGATGTTTCAGTGTCTTAGGTAGACGAAATCTGAAAGTGAATGTGAATGTGAATGCTAGCCTTTGAGAGGCGTGGGAGATCATAGCGTAAAGTCGGTCTGCATGGTGAAGGAATGGATGCTGTGGATGAGTTCAGATATTTAGAAGTAAAATTCATGACGAAAGCTGAATGTGAAGGTAGTAATGGAAGGCAGAAAAGCCGGACTTCCACAAGAACCTCTAAGGAATGGGAAACGTTTTAGAACAGAGTACGTGCAGGAGTCCCACTTGAGGTACTTGTCCCAACTATGATATGTGGAAGTTAAGACCAAGTTTTCCTAGCACAAGACTGGAGAAATTAGGAGGAAAGAGAAAGGAACTAATACAGGAGTGGATCATGAACATGTGTATGCAAGGTTGGTTCAAAGCCAACATGAAGACTACAGTTACCAAATTTGTTGGCAAGTTTAGATATTTGGATAAGCACTGCCTATAACAGTCTTTCCTGAGAAGGTGGAGGTCCAAGTCTGGATACCAAACTTTTTTCCAGCCAGTTTGACTGGGCAGCTGGAATTTGGCCTGGCCAGGAAGCACAGAGTGTAGAGACCAATCTCCAGTTCAGGCGTTGTACCAACGAATATTGATCCCACAGGCTTAGAGTTGTGTAACCAGTCGAAGCGTAACTTGATGATCTTGCCCTAACAGGGTAGAGAAAAAATGTGTTGACTAACTGAAACTTAGCACATTTCCAAAATGTCTCATTAAATTCATGTTAATTTACTGATAAGAGATTGTTGAAAGTATGTACTGTGTGACTGGACTAAAATTTAGTTGCTTTGTCCTTTGTATGAACTTCCTCTGCTATTGTCAAAGAAGAACATCCTTACAGTCATGCAGTATAGTATCACCTCGAGGATGGTGTTATGGAAGTATTAATTACATATTATTATTAATACTATACAGATAAAGACAAAAACATTTTTTATGTATGATGTAGATATACTTTTCATAGAAGTATATTTATAAAATGAGATGGAAAAATTTCAAAATTCTCATAATTAAGTTTGTGAATTTGTATTGATTAGATCTCGTCTAAGATTTGAGGAAAACATCATATATTATTTCTTAGTTATAGCTGTTATAATTTGTCATACAGGAAATAATCTAAGAAAGTAAGTGACCTTAAACATTGTTAGATATATAGCTATTATCTAGAGAGCATTTATATATATATATATTTTTTTGTTGAAGGCTCCAGTCACGGACAAAAGTCCACATCAAGGCTGGGCCCTAACTGAAATATAGAGAATTAAAAAACGGAAAAAGAAAAGACAAGGGAAAGTAATTACGAATTTTTGAGAAAGTGAAAGACCTGTCTTTTAAAATGTGCCAGGTCATAGTTATTGGGAAAAACATGAGAAGGTAGAGAGTTCCAAAGCTTCGACATGTAGGGAAAGAAGCAGGCATCTCAATCCATTCAAACAATTAAATATTCTTAATAAAGAAAAGCTTCTATAGGTAACTGAAGCCAGAAATTATGCTAAAATATGATTCTGATTCATCAATAACCCACTGTAAATAAACTCTATTTGCTCTTACCTGGTATGATTTATAGTGGTGTTTTTTCCAGGCTACAAGTCCAACCTGTGCCACAATGGTCACCACCATCAAGATAAGAACCATCTCTGCATGCATTTCCTCATGGCCTTTGTGTTTTTCATGTAACCGCAGGTGTTCTAATCTGCCAACAGAGTTATTTTTGTCACAAGGGGAAAATGTTCAGAAATATTTATCAGAGTTCATACTTACAGCTGTAGAAAGATGTAAAAAGTGCAAAATTTGAAGACAGAAGGGATGAAACAAAAAATGGCAAATGGAGAGAAATAACTAAGTCGTGAATGATGAAAAGAATTAATCAAAGAAAAATTTCAATGCATTCTTTGCAACTGATCTAAACCAGTGATGACATGTCAATCATTTGTGATCACTCCATGGTCTTGTTTTTCTTGTACTACTAATAATGGCGTATGGGCTCTGACTGGGGTATGCTTTTGCCTGTACCGTGTCAGATATTATTTTAGAGAAAAAAAAATGCCAAACGACAGAAAACTATGGAGGAACAGAAGAGCAAAAGGAAACAAAATACAAGTTACTGCTGGACTACAACTACACAGCCACATATGCTGTATCAATTAATCAAGGTGTTTTGCACCATAAAAAAAAATGGTAACACATAAAGAGTTTGTCTAAATATATTCTACCATCTGCTAGCACTAACATGAAGCAGGAAATATGACGTAATCAAACAAAACAATTCCTGTCCTTCATGTGGTAATGATTTCTTTACTGAATATAAAACAGGGGATTGAGAAGTGTTAGGGATTAGCATATTACAAGCAGGATGAGAGGCCTAGAGCAGAACTAACAGAAGAATCAAAGGGCTCACAAGGGGTAAAGTGAGAGATGACAAGCAAGGATTTCTGGAGGGGCTGGGATTTCCACCCCAAAGTTTACCAAGAAGGTTTACAAAGAAAATGTTGGAAAATCACAAAGTTCACATTAAATCACACACAGACTTGAAAACATATAAAAGAAAACTGATATGAATAGGCCATACAATCTGTTGAAAATTCACAAAGTTAAAAGGAAGTTACTGATGGTAGTAGAGGATTTCAAATGACAGATTTTGACATGCCTTAGGACAGATGGAGGAATGTTTTAGTAAGTTTGGGGTTCAGTTATCGGTGAGACCGAGGTATGTTCTGTCTCTTCACATACTCAGATTAGTTATTGTTTGATGTCCAAGGTTTGACTGCAGTCATTCTATAAGTGTCTATATGTTCATAATAGAATACTTAAAATCAGTGCTCCTTACTCTTTTTATCACATAAGATTTACTTTACAAAATAGTCTATCTATTTTCCCACTAACCTTCAGTGTACTCATTTAGAATATCCATATGTATACTTTAACTTTTTTGCTACATAAGTCACGTTAATGCAATCAGCCTTTTACTTCCCTTTACTACATAAATTGCAAAAAAATGTCAAGGCGGTAAAAAATGCTTCCCTTCATTGAGCTATACCATAACATTCGCGAGGTTCAACAAGAGCACCAAAGATCCAAAAGTGTTGCCAGATGTCAGTAGAGAGATGAAGTATGACTAACTATACAGCTTACAGCAGTAGCTTGTTCTCCACCTCTCTGTCACTTGAGGTTAATCTTATTGAAAAATGATGAAAGTTATAAGATATATCAACAGATATATTCAGCACCAAAGTAACTATCCTGATATAATATTATGTGCCACAGTTTCTGTAAGAAACTGCTAATATGTCCTTATATGTCAATGTTTACAATTTTTGCACTCATGTGTCTTAAATTAGATACTGAAAATGTATTAGAAAATGCCAAATTAATAATTTATATTTCTGGTGGAAAACTGACACTTTAGGGCATCCCCAAAAATAACAATTATGCAACAACAGGATTAAATCCCGGAAATTAGGTGCCCACTTAACTGGGGCCTTATCACCCCTACTGGCAATGAAAAATACTTGTATCCTCAACCCCTTAAAGGTACCCATGACTGATCAAAGGTAGTTATCAAAACTACAGAAAGCATAAGAAATAACAAAAAAACTTCATGTCTCATGGAATGGCAGAGGCATGGAAAACATGAGTTTTGAAGAATAAGAAAGTTTTTCCAGGACAGTGTCCCATGAGCTATGAGAGAATCTTCACTTTCTCTAGGGGTTACAACCCTCAATCCCCCTATATCTTCTGATAAGGATAACACTTCTCTCTTTGCTAACCACTCAACCAGCAGTAGCAGCCCTTACTCACTCTGGATTTGCCCCTTTCCAATCAGCACACACCACACAGCAATGAAATCATCATACCATGGGCTGTCAGGCTGAAAAAGAGTGACCACCTCATAATTCTTTGGAATATGGATGTCACCCTGATGATGACCTGCATCAGTTAGGAGAAAGGGTTTTAGAAAGTGAGGGGAAGGCAGGTTAGGAAACAACAACCAAAAATGTTTCATTGTAGAACATCCTGGATTTGATCTTGTGAAATTTGTAAAACACTAAAACCTAATGGTAATTCAGCAGTTTTTAGCATAAAAATATATCAATAAACTTAAAACTATTTACAGAGAATTACATTTTTTGGCTTCCTTTAAAACTGATCTGAAAACTTCTTATCATTTACATATAATTATATATTTTGCATTCCTTTAAAATATCTATGTATCTATTTACATTACATTTTACATTGCTGTCTAAAATTTCTCCAATAATTTATTCCTTCCACTGTTATAATTTATGACTGATTCTGGAACTCCTATATCTTTGGTATTTTGTTAGAACACATTACATAGTAGTATCGACACTACAATTGTCACATAGCGGGACATGTCTCCTCTCCATTTAGTGATTATGGGTCAAAACATTATGACCAACCCTAAGTCAATGAAGAAGTATCCCAAAACCACTATTCCTGCTGAGGAAGAAATGCCATACTTCAACACCTTTCTCTTACATAGTTATTTAATCTGCTCATAAATGCATTGTCAGGTATAACTCTCACATTCAGATTGCCTAGCATTAGCAGCTCCTATTTCATTACAGCTAATACCAGCATGTCCAGGACACCAGCAAAAGTCTACACTCTTATGCTTTGAATGGATTTTTACAATCTAATTGTGGACTTTTTTGGAATATGAAAAGCATTGGCCCATAGTGATGCAGCTCAAGTGCACTCTGGGAATCACAGAAGATTGTACATTTCTTTATAGGAGAATGTTTACTCCATTAAAGTGCAGCCTGAATTCCATACAGTTCTTCAGCAATTATGGAAGATGCTCTTTGTAGTTTTGTTAAGAGATTCTTTTTCATTAACTACAAAAAAGTCTACACTTTCATCTCATTTTGAGCCAATACTAAATACCTTTCTTTTGCGTTCATGAACAGCATCATGCTTAAGAAGTATCATTTCTTAATCTATTACAGAAGCAATGTTGATTTTAGTTGTTTTCATCCAGCCCCTGCAGAGTTTGATGTCATGGACCTTCATGTGTGCTACCAAGCAAAACCCACCACTCACACTAATAGCATATTTTTTGTTCTTACAGCAAAAACAAATTCATATGGAGGGTTAGATGGAGCACAAATAAGCCTTACAAGATACTTTGTGCCACATTCTTCATACATTCAATTCACAGGAAGCTCCCCAGACTTTGTATACAGATTTTTAACTTTAGAGGATCTGAATGCTCCTGTAAATATTCCATACTATTTCAAGATGAGCTCTGCTTCCAGGTCTCCCTGGAATTTAACAACTTATCTCAGTCGAAACTAGATGCTACAATTGTTCTGTGTGGGGAGACTATTGGTACAAGGTGTCGTGCTCACTCATTACTTCAGCATCATCCATTAGCATCATCCACAAACATATTCAAATATGAGTTCAATTCTTCTGGCAAACCATTTACCACTAGTTTCTCCCAAAGAAGAACTGATGTAGCACCTAGGTTTGACTGATTTGATTGCCAAATTCCATCAAGAACAAGTTTTTTCAGGCAAAGCTCTATTTGATTTACAATTCAGGTTTTTCCCAGCAGCTTTAAGTGTAACAAGTTTTGACTTAGTAATTCTAGTAGTACCATGCAGCCTTTGTGGCTTTTAGTTTTTACCTGCAAAAACTGGTTTTATCAGCAACAAAGAATATATATACTTGGTGATGTTGAAAGATGATGAGTGGTTTGGGATCTAAGCTATCAGTTAGCTAAGACCAGCCATCACATTGAGAGATAACCACCTACTGAAATCCAAGAAAACCTTCCTAAGTTGTTCAAAACACATCTAAGAACGAACACACTCCCCAGGCATATGGCCTCTGCCTGAAGGGTTCTGGCAAAGAGAAGGAAGTCTAGACATCTGATGGACTTGGAAATCCAGAAATTATGAGGTGTTCAGCCAAGCACAGCCTGGCAGCCATTGGGACATCCTTGTAGGCATGGTGACAGCTGATTGGCAGGGGTGCACTTAGAGTGAGCTAAGGTTATAAACATTGGTTGGGTGATCAGTAAAGAGTGAGAGGCATTAACCTCATTAGAGGGTTGGGGGTTATAGGCTTTTGACCTCTTGAGATCATGGAGATTCTCTCCTAGCTCACAGGACAAACTGAACCTGGAGAGAAATAACTGTATAGAATCCTAGTACAAGAATTATAAGCATGAGTGTCTAACTGATTACTTCCTGTTAACATAAGGAATCTAATTCATATCTTCCTAGACATGATGTTAAATGTGGTGACATCATTTTGAGACATTATAAATACTACTCACTTTCTACTAACTTTTGAACAGGCCTTTGCATTGATATGAAACCAGATAGTGCATTCTAAGAAACAATTAATCCCTTATTATGAATCTAATTCTAAATATGGGCATACCTTGAGAATTATCCTTACAGGGCTTAAAAGGCAACAACGCATTTATTTTTTTCATATTAGCATTTCACTTGTTTAATTAATATGATCTTTACATATATAACATAGAAGATACGATGAAAATCTGGTGGTTACGATAAATGTAAGCATGAGATCTGCTAGTACAGGTAAAAGAGAATGTATGATTATGAATAGCTGTAACTAACATTTATAAAGAATTCTGGTATACAGCATTTCTAAAAGTAATTATCACTCTTACCTCCATTTTTCCTCTTCAGATAAGTGCGACTCCTGGTCTGTCTGGAAAAAATGAGACTAGTGTTCATCTCAAATCACATGAGTCACAATAAAATTTGGAGTTTAAACTGAAACTTATGGCTTTTAAAAAAGTTTATCTATTCATCTATATAGTGTCTAACACTGATATCTGAAACATTAACTTTTAACTATCTAACCAAATACAGGTGAAATGGGTTTCCACACTTACTTAATTTTTTATTTTGCACACAAACTCATTTCATTTTGTAAGGCTAATGTCAAAATTCAAATGTCCTCCAGAAACAACCCCACAGTACACTATAAATACTCTTTACTCTTAGAAATCCCCATCCGAAATACAGTACAAAAAATAATTCCATTGAAATCATCATCTGAAATGCAATGACTCCAGCCTTAAACAAATCACTTTGCATTTGTCCATCTCCTCCAGAGTCTACCCCTTCTCCTTGTTCCTTCAACAGTCCTACCATACAATCTTCTTGACCATCATAACATCTGCTATGCATGCAATAATACAGACATACTATCTTTAATAAAATATTTTCATCCATCTTTCTAATGATTTTTGTAACCACATATCCTTTTCACATCTGTATTTTTAAGTTTCCTGATCCCAGCTACATGAATAAAGCTATCTACCTCTACTACTCTTATCTTTTACCTAGCTGGGCCTATGAAATCTAAGTTTCCAGAGCCATTCAACAGAGCTACGACAAGTACTCCATGCAAGCTTCTTAAACATCCTGCATTTACATTCTTTCCATCCACCAAAAATCTTGGTGTACTTCTATTTCTTGTCCCATTAATGATTATCTCTCAGCCTTATTTATCCAACTATGAACCTTACTAATATACCTTCACTTATTGAGAACTCCCATTTCCTTTTCATTGAGACTGATATTTCACTGTGACAGCCAATCTATTTCAAAAACAAAAACTTTGCTCTTACTTGGATTTACCATCAACAACCTCCTCCTACACACATCATAAAAGTGGCTTACCATTCCACCCAATTCCTCTTCTGATTCAGCTAAGTGAAAATCATAACCTGCATACAAATGTTATGACTTCCACACTGTGTCTTCATGGTTAAGTTGTACACCACAACCATCCAAATGAAATAAAGGTTTAATTGAAATCATAGTTAAGGAGAAATGTTGGAAATGTTAAAAATTTAGACATTTAGATGAATGAGCAAGGAAATGAATAACCAATAAAAAAAAATTCAGTAACAATCCTTAACCAACACTGCATTGGGCAATTGCAAGGTAAAGATGGAATGTCAAAGGAGCAGCAGTAACCATGTGAAACAAACTTGGAGCAGGACGTAATCACTGATAAAATTTATAGGCCCAAAGTCCAGCAGAAGAAATTCAAAAGTTTTGGGTGTTTAATTAAAAAAAAATTAAGGGAAGAAGTTACAAGAATTAAGAAAGACTGTGTGAAAGTAAACAACTCTTAGCAAATGGAGGAGTTGGAAAGATGTAACTCCTCAGTAATGGGTTGGGAGAACCCAGCATTGGAAGCAGTATCTCAAAATGATGTATAAATATGAGAATGGTTTAATGAGAAATGAGATGAAGTTCAATCATCAAATAGGTGAAATCAAGCCACACATGAAAGGGACAGATGATCCACCTTACTAAAAGAGGTTAAATCATACAGTTTTTCCTGAAGGATACTTTGTAACCAGGAAATGAAATTAGCCTTTCTGGTGAAGGAGAAACTCAAATTTCCAAAGTTATAGTGAACAACGGAACATTTAGACAATATATATAACATAAAATTGTAAGTAACAAAGTCCATTTACTTGTTCTACAACTGACTGATTCTCCAAATAAAAAAGTCTGAATCTTTAATGTGGTGGAAGACATTTCCACTGCAAAGAAACAGATTAGACACACATGTTGGACAAATTTCAAACTGCACTGGGGCAAAGATTTATCAAGATACAAGTTCCCACAGTGTGGGTAAGAAAACTTTTTAGAGTGGCATGTTAAAGACGAACTAGGGTCAGACACAAATTTTGTCAGTACTGCTTCTGGTCTTTCCATATACTGTAACAGTATAGGAACTGGAAATATCATTCTGCAACTACACTTCAAAAAGTGACCAAGTTGTGCTTGAAAAAATACCAACTGAAAAGGGAACAATCCTACAAACAGATGATACAAGGGGATGAAGTTATAAAGAGCTGAAAAAAATTATTTGGCAACACCAACTGGGAAAATGAATCCTAAAAACTGGAACAAGATCTATGTTACAAGAGACTGCGTGAAATCTATGATGAAAATATTGGATTGTGTACAATAGCAAAAGAAGAGGTTAATAAAATTAAAACATTGGTAACACATTAGTAAGCAAACAAAAACTGAAAAACAATAAAAAAGATGCAGGAGACACAACAGCCTGGCAGTGATCAAAAGGTACAAGATGGCAAAAAATTATAATGAAATGAGGGTGGAGTAACACATCAGATATGAAAGAAGCATGGGTGATGTATGTTAATAAGAAGCAAGTTAGCAGTTAAGGATCAAATAATTAAACATGATTATGGTAGCTTAGTTAATGTAGGGCCACCAAAAAAAAATAAAAC
>JAUTYZ010058673.1:0-12158 GCA_032273725.1 Panulirus interruptus | reverse complement strand
ACATTAACCCTAACTGTGATCTATGAGTATTAGAAATTATTTAGGACATTGGTGGATGCTCCCAATACTATTTTATTCATATCTTTCTGTATGGCTAGAGTAGTTAATACTGTGTGTCCTGTTACTCAGTTTTTATCTTTGAGTTTGTGTATTTTACATTTACAAATAAGTTTTAATATATTTCAACAAAAACGTTTTCTCCCAGAGAATACTTTTGCATATAATGGTTTCATTGTGAAAACTTTATAAAATGTAAAGTAATTAAAATCATTGAACAAGTAGTAGTTAAGAATGAATTTTTTCCATTATTTAATTTTTTGGTGATATGAATGTTATTATGATTTAGTTTTCACCAACATACAGAATTTTTTACAGCATGAGCTCTGATTTTTGCATTTGGATCTGATGTCTACATTACAGTGTGTTTATAAACTTGTAGATGTCCTGTGACAGAACTGTTAAGAGAGGATGTTGAACGTGAGAACCTGCTATAAATACTGAAAAAAATGCATTAGAAATATCACATACTGAGATTTAAGCTAATGCTGATTGTTATACTTTATTGGTTAATGAGAGTAAGATCCTGAGTCATAACAGAATTCAGATACAGATTTGTGGATGTAGATGTTATGCCTGTTATTGCAGCAGTGGTCATTTATGAGGTAGTTTTGCATTATTTTGCTTGTGGACTATTATGTTCTGTTGCGTTGACACTGATTAGGACACTATGAGTGTTGAATAGTAACTTTCAGACTTGTTGTGTAGAAGCAGCACTCATACTCTAGTTGAGAAAGTTTCACTGAAGGCTAATGTAGCACAAATTATCAAAATCTTTGGGTTATTTTTATTTTTTGGGTTTGAGTTGGATGTATTTTCTAAGGGACTAATCTCAGGTGACCATCATTTCCAAGACAATTAATTGTTTCTTAAGCATCTCCCTTGACAATAAAGAGAAATGTAGTTGCAAGAAAAATGTCCCATAAAAGGTGTGACTATGACATGTAATTATGGCATTTTGAAACTTATCCAGCTTCATATTCTTTTTTTTCAGTAATATAGTTCTCATAGCCATTTGATATTAACAGTAGGCACTATTTTCCTTTCTAATTTGGTGTCCAAAATAATTATTCAATATGAATTGCACATATGTTTTGAAAGAGCATAGTTTGGCTGTGTTCCACTATTAACCTCGTGTTCCACTATTAACCTCAGTTGGTATAATATAAAGATAACCAACTCTCTTTAGAACTTAGGTGGTTAGGCTCATATATAAACCTTGATATTGACAGAAACCTCATGGTCATTCCTTCATTCCTAAGTGGAGAACTTGTATCATGGTGCAATTGCTATCATGTTCATAGGAATTTCATGTAGCTCTCATGATAACTTGACACTTAGACTCTTTGCTTGGTATTAGCATTATGTTCTACTGTTTGAATACAGTAGTGATGAAGCCTTCTAGTAATATTGACCAACTGTCTGTCCTTAACCTCATTCCCTTACAAGCATTCATATGTAGCCTTACCATATATACATTGTGACTATTTAAAAGAAAATTTCCTTGCAGAGTGACACACATTATATATTTAAACCTGGCACACCAAATTAGGTCCTCAGGGTAGACATACATCTCCTATCTGCCTTCCACTCACACAGAAATTGCTCCCATCACATCATCTCCGGAATTGCCACTTACCTTTCACAACTAATTGACTACGTTTATACGTTTTTTCCATGGAAATCTTTACTGCCTTTCAGATATCTTCAGTTCATTTGTTGTAGGTTATTCACTGAGCTCATGTCATACATTGTGCGTGATAGTACATCATAATAACCTTTCATTCATGTGATGTAATTATGTTCTTACTAAAGTGTTGGAAGAAGTATTCCATCATGCAGCCTTTTTGAGTGTGTCACACTTGACATCTTTCTATTCAGTAGCATTTAGGGGGATGTACTTCAACATGAAAATGATACTCACAATTAAACTAAGTTCCACATCAACTGATCAAAATTTCTGTTTCCAAATGGTCTTGATGCTCAGTTTATATCTTTATAGATATTATTTTCAGCCATTCACCAAAGCTTTCAGTGTACCTCCACCTCTTACATTATTCCACTTCCTGCATGTTCTTTTCCAGTTCTGGGTTACAGAACATCATTCCTAAGTACATGCAATCTCTTACAACTCATTTAGGTATTTTGAGATACGACAGATATGTTGATTTGATGGAAGTGGGAAAGCAGTTACAAGTATTCTACCTTATACCACTTTTGCTTCAAGCATATGCTTTCCCATTACTGATGTTAATGAGTATTGCTTCCAAGTACCGTACTTAAGCCTCTTCACAGTTCCAATAAGGTATTCGATGGTAATATCTAGTTTTGATGGTAACAGGAAAGTAGCTTTTGAGTGTTCACAAAAAGTGCTTGATGAAATCCTTGTTTTAGCTGGTTTTTTGTAGGTATGCAACCTTACCTTTCGAGTTATTTATTTATCGGAATTCTTTTCTAAGACTAAAGGTTTCAAAAGCTTGACCTTTTTTTTTATACAGTAGAGATATCTTCAATTTTGTCACCCTGTCACTGTGATTACAAGTTTTAGTCAGATTTCATATGTTTGAGTAATTAAGAATTTTTTTGGATACTGATATTGATATCAGTCTTTTGCTCAAAATTTTTTATTGTCATAGGTTTGTACTGTGATGTTGTATTTCAACAAAACCCACTTAATTCATCATTCATCCTTAGTCTCTTTAAAGATTTATAAGTGGCTAAATCATCTGATATTGAAGTGTGTCATATGAATCATTTTTGCCAATACTGTATATGTATATTTACTATTTTGATTTTTTCACTGACTTGCCTATATGGGTATTCTTTTCATAAAATATTTTGTTCTCTTTACACACACTTCCGGGAGAAAAGGGATTTCCACTGCCAGTGTTTACTTCATCTTCTCGGATTTGGGTTGACTTGCGTAAGAGTGTAAACAAAATTTGCAGTTTGGGAAAAAAGAGAAAGCCATATAAGATTTTTTCATAGTTAGTACTGTTAAACAAAGAAAATGTTCTTTAAAGTGTGAGGGAGAGGTGCAGACTGCTGTGCAGATGAAAAAAAGGCTTTCCTCTTGAGTGCCATAGCTATCCAATTTATTTATCACACTAGTAAGGGGCTGAGGTTCTCCTATTGCTTAGTATTTTTTATGAAGTGAGATATACATTCCATGCTCAAGGATTATTTTTCTTATTACTTTTGATGCTCAAAGTACAACCGGTGAAGGTTATATGTAAAGTTTCAAGCTCTGAATTCATGGTGGCTGTTTTTGTATTAAACAGAATTCACTTTTTTGTTGTAAATGCATTTGTTCTGAATAGAATTTCCTTAGGCATACTTGTGTGATCATAAGTTCAATTTCAGTGTGGTACACGTTTTAGTTTATTAGTACAGTTTAACTTTTTTGTGCCAATTGCTGGAGTTGACTTAACCTCCACAACACTTGGATCCAGATTTATGAATTGCAATCTATTCCCATGCCTACAATTTTTGTAATTTTCAAAAGGACTTGTGCTGATTAATTCTTGGGATAAAAGAGCAGTTTCACAGGAGTTCTATTGACAAGTACAGGTGTACAACAGAGCAGTTGCAGTGATATTACCACAAATCCATATATCATGATTGGCCATTTTTTATATTATTCAAGGAAATTGATTTATATGTACACATGACAGTATCATACAAAAATGCTAGAATGCCATGAAATAACAAGATTTTGAGATAAATTGACATATGAAACAAATGCAAACCATAGATCAAATTTTGGTTGTTTGTTCTTTCTGTTTTTTGTTTGTTTTTCTCTATACCTGTAATTTGTACAGTGGTGCAGGGAGGGGGATTTTATAGCACCCAGGTGCTGGGTTCAGGGGTGCCAAATTAACTACTAGTTCTCCCATAATTTAGCAACTTCAGACAATCTAAATAAAACTTGATAAACCATTGAAAATCTATAACAAAGTAGTTATATGAGTTATATGAAAAATGACCCCATTCATCATAATGCCCTATTCCAAGAGATTAAGTGCTTTTTCTGTACTCTTTGCTGCGATGACTTATTTGACCAGCAATTGTTTTTCAGGGATCATATAATTATGACAATATGGTGAGACACAGTACTGTCGTAGAGAAGGTTGACCTGTAAATATACACACAATTTTTTTATTTTTTTTTAATTGTCTTTCTGCCTTGCGGCACTTCACACATTAACAATTTCAATTTTGAAACTCGGTTAGGTTGATATCTTTTTGGTACAATTGTGCTTTCATTTTTGAAAAGAAAAATTCACTGAGGAATGTGTTAAAATTCACAGCATAATATTGAAATAAGTTGTCACTCATCCTCATAGTGCTCTTTAAGACTGAAAAATTATGCTTTATTAATTTCATGTTCTAAGTTAATGCACTATTAACACTTTTACTACTTTATCAATCACAATTAGTAGATTTTAATGCTGGGAGAACTTGAAAAACCCAATCTAACCACATGAAATTCATTCTCTGGTGACGTGGAAGCCACTCAACTGGTTCTCGAACACAGCCTATTTTGCTTTGTATGGGTTTCTGTTTATGCAGTTTTAGCATATGTAGAATAAATGAGAGTTATTTTATTAAGTTAAGCCAAAGTGAATCTTTAAGTCTGTTGATTGTCATGTGGATTAGATGTTGAAACTTTTCATTTCTTAGAGACATTTATCAGTCCTTTAATCCAGGGAGTAAATTTTATGACAGAATTTTTGCACTGTGGGCTCACTTATTTCAGGATTAAATCCTCCTTATTATGCAGTAGTACTTAGTAATACAGGTTTGATTTAAAGTTTACACCTACACCTACCTGACAACACACATTAAGATTCATATAGCCAAGAATTGGGTTATGTGTACATAATTACAAAAGTTAACTAAGCATATAGACATACAATTCTAATCGGTATATTATATTGATTTTATGTTAATGAAATGACTCATACACACTCTTGGCATTTCTGAGAGTCTTACATCTGAAGTTCTGATTCATTTGTTCAAACCACAAATGACTCCATTCATTTCTCAGAGCTTGATGTTTTTTCTTTTGAGATTTTATACCGCTGCTGGAAGTCTGTATTAAAAACACTTCATATATCCTTCATCTAATGAATGATTGTGACTGCCTTTTACATTAGTTTCCTTTGACTATCATGGTATACAATTAATTGTTTAATGTCATTTGATGTGCGTGCTTACTTACTCATAGATAAACAGTAACAATGATTGGCATCCAATCTATGGCCATTGCAGAAAGTGATGATGTCACTTACAACCGCTCTGTTGGTTAAGTGCCAGGTCATTTACCATATTATATGCATGGGTACATCAGCCATTTGGATTCTTTGATCCATCTGAACAGGGTCAGATCCTTGCCATGGCTTTAATGTATTTTGGTGATATTTGAATATATAACAGATTTGTCATTTGTATGTTGACTGTGTAGCAGATTTCACATCAGGACACAACTCAGTGTATCCTAAATCATACATTATACTGTAAGCTAATGTATTAGCATATTTGCAAATGTTGCTAACCCTGGTGGAAGTAAATGATATTATAGAAAGTTAGTTTTATTGGCCTCTAAGAAATTAATCTTAGATGCTTACGCTGGGTGGACAAAGGTGTTTCATTTCTTAAGAAAAGTTTGTATTGTTATGTTCCATGGTTCATAGTTTGAAAATGAAATATTTGGCATATAAATCTGGCAATTGTGCTAATTGTGGTTTCTTAATGACTTTTATATGAATTACCAATGAAAAAAAAATTGTTGATTTGGTTACAGATCAAGACCATTAAATCCAAAGCACATTATGAGTACGGGTTGAGGGCTGAAAATTTCTAAGTTTTTGAACTCGCATGCTCAAAAACTTTGAAAAAAATTGAGAATGATGACGTCATGTTAACCATCCATTGGATCTTGCTTGTTGATTTTAGTTCTTTGCTCAATAGAATTACTAGTAACACAACACCTTTGTCTAAAATTTGTTAGGTTGGTGGAAGGCAAGGCTATCCCACACATTAGAAATATGATTAGGATCATTGAATTGGGTGTGTGAAATTTTTCATTATAAGTTTTGAGGGTCATGATAAGAAAACATTTAATTTGCATTTTTTATTATTGTTCTTGGAACGTAGGTATATGGAGGTGTGGAGATGGTTGGTAATGAATGTTCTGGGAAGATGTTACATGTACCACCCTGCTTTAAATGTAGGAAAAGGTCAACATGATATAAATTTATTTCTCTTGTAATTTTTTAGAAAGCATTAGTGTGGGATCTTTGCTTTCTGTCAACTTGGTAAATTATTTGTGGTGGCTGAAACCTTCAAAAACTGAGGTGAGTGATCTTCAGTGCAGTCTTGCTTCTTTCATCTTTTGTGATTTTTAGTTTAAGCACTTGTCTTTTGTTACTTGATTGACCCTTGTCATAGGAATTTCTGAAGTTACACTTTTTGCAGATTGGTTTCTTGTATTTTATGTTTGAGTACAGTATTATGATCTCCTTGGGTTACTGTATACCTGTAGAGGTTTTTCAAAAGAAAAGAAGATAAATTACTATCTTTCATGTTTTTTGTTCATGAAATTTCACATAACTGTTGTTCTTTGAAAATGGTCATTATGCATAGCATTTACAAGGAATGAACTACATTAGATTATAGTTAACCTTTTAACTCAAGTATTAAATGTTTATGTCCCAATTTTCAGTTGCAATTGACCTCATAGTTCAACACATTCGAGATCTGCTTCGCCCTGGGCAGACTGCCGAGGAAGATCAGCGTCAACAAACTAAGCGAACACGACACAACTCTGATAATTTCTTCAAACGGCCACATTAAGGTTCTTTAAAAGTTAAAGTGATATTATTGATAATGAATAATGGTAGGTCTCGTGGCTGTTTTGTCAACCCCCTTTTTTTATCATAACCATGTAACATGTTCAGTGGGATGAAAGTGAGACTTTTGAGCTTGGGAGTTTGGCACGATCATGACTTTGAACAAAGATTGTCATTTGCATTATGTTTTGATATGTAAGTTTCAGCCAAATAGATGTAGTCATATCATGAGATTCTCCTTTAAGTTTTTCCGAGGATGGTGTTCAGTTGATTAACACATGTACTGTGCTTTATTAACATGCTTATAGTAGATATGTAGTAATGTATTTATATGAAAAATTTTCATGTGATAATAGCAATTGGCCTCAGTATCTGTGGAGTCTTATGTTGATGTTGATTTCTTGCCTTTTTGGTTTTGATTTTTCAGTCAAATATTCATTACTGTTAGATATCAGGTAAAATTCTTTTTCATTTCTTGTAGGATTATGCTGTACATGATTTAGCCATGACAGACTGGTGAGCTGAGGAAATGCAAGAAAGTTTCTTGTAGTAATGTCCTATCCTCATATTTCATCTTTAAGATTATGAGAACTGCTTTTATTTTGGAAATATCAAGGCTTATTTTAATGACTGGAGATTGCGAAACAACGCTTTCTTACAAAATCCTTATCTTTTGTAAGTTCCTACTGGTCATCAGTCTAAATTTTATATTTCATTTGTAATTTAACACAGGTCTTTTTTTCTGTATTGTTAAGAAATGACAGACACATTTGCTGGATTAATGTTCAGTCAAGGCAGCTGGACAGAGTCATTTGGAAACTAGATTATCAAAACAAAATGGGCATCAGCTTCTGAGATAACATTCTTCCAGAGTCATCCACTGAGGGATCAAGTTGGGCAGCATCAACCAGTTAAAGGCTAGTCCAAAGAAAAGGTGTCAGTTGTTCATTAAGGCTGCATAGCAAGCATGTATACTTTTAGATACCCCTACCCCAGCCACACCAATCTCCATCTTACTCAGGCAGTCCATTTTTTCTCCCACGTTAAGTTTGATTTGGCATAAGTCAGAACCTGTCCTCCATTTTCCTATTGGTCTTTATTTTTGAAAAGTTTAGTGTCTTCCTCATTTTGGGTCTACACACCCTCTTCCCTTCCAAAACCACATCATTCTTCATCTACAAGGGGTTCTTTAATCCTTTTGGGATGATAAGTCACCATCCTACTCTAAACCTTTCCAGCTGTGCTTAGAAAATCTTTTCTTCTGTAATTTTTGCAATCACTTTTGCATTCTGTACCTTTATACAGTAAAACAGTTACTCCCTTCATCCAGTTGTCAAGCTCATGACCACTTTTCCCTGTTTCCATACACACTCAAATCCACTCAACAGCAGTAGAACTCCATACTCTTCACTTTGTTTCTCACCAATATCTATACTATTAGGCACTTTTTAAGAGCATTATTGCGCCTTTCCACACCTTTGCATTTAATGTCTTTCTCCTCTCTCTTTTTCGTATTTATCAAGCAAGACATGGGGTGAACTCTTCACGCTAACCCTGGCATTATGACTAAATCTTGTTGAAGGTACTTTTAGATAGGTAGGTAGGTACCCTCTCTTTCTTCCCTTGCTTGAATTCTTTTGTGCCAATAGCTACATCTTTTTTGTCATCTTTTCTCGCCAGTTCTATCAAGCGCTCACTCCACCTTTTACAAACTTTATCCTAGACATGTGTAATACACTCCCTTTTCTTACACATACCTCTCTTCGACATCAGTTTAGTTCATTCCACAGTAACTTTTTATTTTCCTTGTATATTCTCATTGATTTTCCCTTGAACTCATCATTTGCTTCCCTTTTATTCATATACACTATATTCTTTATTTCCTGATTCAAGACTTCTGGTTTAAATCTTTGCCTTCCATTCATTACTATTTTCAGGTTGATTCAGCTTCACCTTTCAGACTGTCATTCTCCTCAACCAGCTTTTTTAGATTTTCATTCCACCATGCCATAGCTTTCTTGTACAACCTATCCCTAACTTTTTGCACACTCCCTTCACATCCTCTGTATGTCACCTCAGTTTCACATTGTTCTGTTTTGTAGTCTTTTAGCTTTTTATTTTACTTGTTTAGAAAATGAATATTGACAGTTTCATTCCAAATTTGTACTAGATCCACCCAGAATACAAGAATGTTTTGATATTAGATGGCTCATGCCTTTTAGATGTGGGACTGTGGGGAAGGGCAAGGATAGACTCATTTCAGTCCTGATAGCTTCTGTGGTCTGATGTGCTCCAACACAAATTTTCCTTTTCCAATGGATGCGGAGGTATCTTCATGATTTCCTTTGAATACATTGGTGAATAGGTAATAGTCATCACTGAAGTTGGCTCCTCACTTGGAGAGGATGATTTGCTTTCAGAGGCACTGAAATTCAGTAGTTCTTGAATTTGCAAGTGATGAGGAACCACAAACCCTTGACTCTATTTTATTTACTACTACCTGGTCACGTAGGCCATATGTCCTTGAGAATGATGCTGTGGTTACCAGGTAAACAGTGTAAACAAAAAAAATCCCTATTTGGGTACACATGAGCCGTTTAGATGTTAACCCTTGCATATGAGTAGCTGGGCAGCTTATATTCAACCCATTCACTGCAGATAGAATATCGATGCCCTGGTAAGTTTTATATGTTCATTGCTGCTAGGGCATATACGTTGATAATTCTTTATTGGTTGCCTGTGCTTTGAGGCAAAATATATGGCTATTAATGCTTTTAGTAGCATCCATGTATTGTTACCAGGTGATGCAGTGTTATGTGGAGATTTCTTGGAAGCTTGTACAAGATCTGTACCCTAACTTTATATAAAGATCTTAGCTGTGACACTCTCAAGATACTAGATATTAGTCATGAAAATCCTTAGTAATCATATTTATTTGTGATAAAAACATTTCCAAAAATACCACACATCTCACTACATATTCCTTACAATACTACTGGAGTAGCTAGTACACTTTTCGGTGGAGCTATGTAAGTTAAAGGGCATGTAGTACATGTAAACAAAGTCTCACCAGGTTGAGTTATGTATTATTAAAAAATTATGTCCCATTTCGTTTAAGAACAAACTTATGGAGATACTTTTTTAAATATATGAGAATACCCCACACACAGAGTGTGCAGTGGAATTGGGACTTTTGCAGTGAAAAGATTAATGGTCCATGGCATAAAAGGGTTTATAAGTTGAGCTACTTTGTCATTGGGAAAGTGATTTGTTTAGGTAAAGGAGGGAATCTGCTCATTCAAAGGACTTAGTGCATTCTGCTTCCCAGATCACTAGCTGTTGTTGATCCACTTCAGGTTTTGTAGTTTGATAGAGCAGTGAGATATCTTTTCAGTGTGTATTTCATGAATGTTAACTGGGGGGATATAAGAAGATTTGTGTTATGGTAAAAGGTGCCTAATGTCATTGTTGCACAGACCTCTTAATGCTAGGAGAGATCCAGGGCATGTCAGCTGGACCCCCAAGGACGAAGTGATAAAAGGCTTGTGATGGTGCTACAGTAACATATATATTCCATATAGTTTGATTGGTGTTCATGCTTAGAACTTATGTCAAGGGATATCAAACAAATCACAATCCTAAATTCCACTGTGTGGAGTTGGTTTGTGGCCCATGTGTTTTAATATTTGGTTCTAGGTGTATTGTCATCATGGGACTTGGGGAACATATCTCTGATTAGTGTGTTCTGCGACTGATGGGTGGCATTAACTGGGATTGTATGTACGTGGCAGCCATATTGGTCAAGTTAGGCTCAAGAATGTTCCTGCTATGTGTGGGAAAGTCAACAGTTGATAGATGTAGATATCCTTGGAGATCCATGGTGTCAGTTTCTTTAAACTTTCAGTTCTATCTTGGCACATGGGAGTCTGAGGTTATCAAAGATGTTAATGAGATGGTGTATTGGTGTCTTTACATTGGAGGAACAGGACAGATGGTACAGCATAAAGTAGATAGTAGAGAAAATTTAGCAAGGGTGAGTTTTCAGAATTGCACGAACTTACAGTACCTTCACATCCTCGGAAATGACATCACTTCGACTGAGTGTGTTTAACTTCTTACAAAAGAACAGCACTACTTTCCCATCACATCATTGATGTATAGAAGATGAAGAAGTTCATAGTCCTTAGTACACATTGCCTCAGGAACAATTTACCTTGCCTTTGCAATTACAGCAACACCAGCCTTAACTGATGTGACTGTAACATTGACTTCAATAATAATGTTAGAGAGTGAAGTGACATGTAAGAAACGTATAGATGGGAGATTATATCAAAAGTAAGGGACCATAATGTACAGTAATGGTTAATGGAAATGGGTTTACAGTTTTCTTATAGATGAGTTTGCTTTGAATGATTTCTGAACATGATGGCCTTGTCTGTAGCTATGAGAGTAGAGTAAGTTTACAGATATCAGTTGTACATTGACTCTCGTAAAGTAACCACTGCCATGTTTCAAACTATGAGTTACAATGCCTCTCATCCACTTGTATCTAACTTCCAGTTACTTGATGGGTCTTAGATACTGTTCTGTATTGTTCATTACTGTTTGTGTATCCTCCTGTGTGATTGTTTCTAAATAGATCACTAATATATCATTGAGCAGCACAACTAATACTTTAGTGATTGCATAAGAGTAATCTTCAGAGGTCTGGGGTTGAAGAGCAAGGCAGTAAAGAGAGGGGCTGGTAGGGTGACTCAGGGTACTGCTGTATAGAGCACCACATGGCACCTACTGTCTCACGGGAGGCTGAAGGAGGTGCATTTGTGTTTTTGTGCACGTACAAACAAAAGTGTACCAGCTTGGCTGTCTAATTTTGGACATCTCTGATATGGGAGGAGACTTTTCCAGTTAGGTGAAGATGAAAATTGGTGTGAAGGACAATAATGGTACTGTAGCTATTTAAATATAATGTAGCCTTTGTGTGTTATTGGCTGGATTTATCTGGAGTAGCCTGCATTGGTTTATTTTGGAAGAGTAACACTTTAGGAAGATTTTGTTATCTTGTTTGGGAATTTTAATTTCCAAATGATTCTCCTGGTTACTTAAACTGACAATCAATATTAAGAAATGTTTCAACCACAAAATTGTGTTGAAGTACAGAAATAAGACCCTTATGTGCAAAATTTCTCTTTGTGATGATGATAAGCTATGTATATGCTCATTGGAAGAGCATCTGGCATGTCAGTTA
>JAUTYZ010058343.1:0-12162 GCA_032273725.1 Panulirus interruptus | reverse complement strand
CAGTCTCTGGTTCATGTTAGATTTTTGCTTCCTTCAGTCTCTGGTTCATTTTAACTATGTTTCACTCGGTCTCTGGTTCATGTTTGTGTGTTTCACTCAATAAGTGGTTCATGTTAGCTCTTTGCTTCCATCAGTCTCTGGTTCATGTTAGCTCTGCTTCCCTCAGTCAATGATTCATGTTAGGTGTTTGCTTCCCTCAGTCGCTGGTCCAGGATAGCTTTTTGCTTCCCTCATTCACTGGTTCATGCTAGCTTTGTTCTTCCCTCAGTGTCTGGTTCATGTTAGTTGTGTCCTTCCCTCAGTTATTGGTTCATGTTAGTTGTGTCCTTCCCACAGTCTCTGGTTCATGTTAGCTGTGTGCTTCCCTTAGTCACTGGTTCATGTTAGCTGTGTGCTTCCCTCAGTGTCTGGTTCATGATAGGTGTGTGCTTCCTTCAATCTCTGGTTCATATTAGCTGGGTGCTTCCCTGAGTCTCTAGTTCATATTAGGTTTGTGCTTCACTCAGTCTTTGGTTCACGTAAGCTTTGTGCTTCACTCAGTCTCTGGTTCATGTTAGCTATGTGCTTCCCTCTGTCTCTGGTTCATGTTAGCTGTGTGCTTCCCTCAGTCTATGGTTCATATTAGCTGTGTGTTTCCCTCAGTCTCTGGTTCATGTTAGCTGTGTGCTTCCCCCAGTCACTGGTTCATGTTAGATCTGTGCTTCCCATAGTCTCTGGTTCATGATAGCTTTGTGCATCCCTAATTTTTTGGTTCATGTTAGCTGTGTGCTTCCATCAGTCTCTGGTTCATGTTAGCTGTGCTTCCCTCAGTCACTGGTTCATGATAGCTTTGTGCTTCCCTCAGTTTCTGGTTCATGTTAGCTCTGTGCTTCTCTCAGTGTCTCGTACATGATAGCTTTATGCTTCCTTCAGTCTCTGGTTCATATTAGCTGTGTGCTTCCCTCAGTCTCTGGATCACTTTAGCTGTGCGCTTCTCTCGGTCTTTGGTTCATGTTAGCTCTGTGCTTCCCTCAGTCTCTGGTTTATGTTAGCTTTGTACTTCCTTCAGTGTTTGGTTCGTGTTAGCTGGGTGCTTCCCTCAGTCTTCGGTTCTTGTTAGCTATGTGCGTCCCTCAGTCACTGGTTCATGTTAGCTGTGTGCTTCCCTCAGGTTCTAGTTCATGATAGCTTTTTGCTTCCCTCAGTCTCTGGTTCATGATAGCTTTGTGCTTCCCTCAGTTTCTGAATCATGTTAGCTGTGTGCTTCTCTCGATGTCTCGTACATAATACATTTATGCTTCCTTCAATTTCTGGTTCATCTTAGCTCTGTGCTTCCCTCAGTCTCTGGATCACTTTAGCTGAGCGCTTCCCTCGGTCTTTGGTTCATGTTAGCTGTTTGTTTCCCTCAGTCTCTGGTTCATGATAGGTTTTTGCTTCCCTCAGTCTCTGGTTCATGAAAGGTTTGTGCTTCCCGCAGGTTCTGATTCATATTACCAGTGTGCTTCCCTCAGTGTCTGGTATATGATAGCTTTGTGCTTCCTTCAGTCTCTGGTTCATATTTAGCTGTGTGTTTCCCTCATTCGCTGGTTCTTGTTAGCTTTGTGCTTTCCTCAGTCTCTGGTTCATGTTAGGTTTGTCCTTCCCTCAATCTCTGGTTCATGTTAGCTTTGTGCTCCCCTCAATCTCTATTTCATGTTAGCTGTGTGTTTCCCTCAGTCTCTGGTTCATGATAGCTTTGTGCTTCCATCAGTCTCTGGTTCATGTTAGCTGTGTGCTTCCCTCAATATCTAGTTCATGCAGGCTTTGTGCTTTCCTCAATCTTTGGTTCAAGTTACCTCTGTGCTTCCCTGAGGCTCTGGTTCATGTTAGCTGTGTTCCTCTCTCAGTCTCTGGTTCATGATAGCTTTGTGCTTCCCTCAGTCTCTGGTTCAGGATAGCTCTGTGCTTCCCGCAGCTTCCGGTTCATGTTACCTGTGTGCTTCCCTCAGTGTCTGGTATATGATAGCTTTTTGCTTCCTTCAGATTCTGATTCATTTTCGCTCTGTGTTTCCCTCAGTCTCTGGTTCATGTTAGGATTGTGCTTCTCTCAGTCTCTGGTTCATGTTAGCTCTGTGTTTCCCTCAAACTCTATTTCATGTTAGCTTTGTGTTTCCCTGAGTCACTGGTTCATGTTAGCTGTGTGATTCCGTCAATCTCTGATTCATGATAGGTATGTTCTTCCCTCAGTCTCTAGTTCCTGATAGCTTTTTGCTTCCCTCAATATCTGGTTCATGTTAGCTTTGTGCTTCCCTCAGTCTCTGGTTCATGATAGCTTTATGCTTCCCTCAGTCTCTGGTTTCTGATAGCTTTGTGCTTCCCGCAATCTCTGGTTCATGTTAACTGTGTGCTTCCATCATTATCTGGTTCATGTTCGCTGTTTGCTTCCCTCAGTCTCTAGTTCATGACAGCTTAGTGCTTTCCTCAGTCTCTGGTTCATGTTAGCTGTGTGCTTTCCTCAGTGTCTGGTATATGATAGCTTTGTGCTTCCTTCAGTCTCTGGTTCATGTTAGCTGTGTGTTTCTCTCCGTCTCTGGTTCATATTAGCTGTGTGCTTCCCTCATTCTCTCCTTCATATTAGCTGTGTGCTTCCCTTAGTCTCTGGTTCATGTTAGCTTTGTGCTTCCCTCAGTCTCTTGTTCATGTTAGCTCTGTGCTTCCCTCAGTCTCTTATTAATGACAGCTTTTTGCTTCAATAAGTTTCTGGTTCATGTTAGATGTGTGCTTCCCTCATTGACTTGTTCATGTAAGCTGTGTGCTTCCCTCAGTCTCTGGTTCAGGATAGCTTTCTGCTTACCTCAGTTTTTGGTTCATGTTAGCTCTGTCCTTCCTTTAGTCTCTGCTTCATGTTAGCTATGTGTTTCCCTCAGTCTCTGGTTCTTATTAGCTGGATGCTTCCCTCAGTCATTGGTTCAAGTTAGCTCTGTGCTTCCCTCAGTCTCTGGTTCATGTTAACTGTATGCGTTCCTCAGTCTCTGGTTCATATCAGCTGTGTGCTTCCCTTAGTCACTGGTTCATGTTAGCTGTGTGCTTCCCTTAGTCTCTTTTTCATGATAGCTTTGTGCTTTCCTCAGTCTCTAGTTCAAGATAGCTTTGTGCTTCCCTCAATATCTTGTTCAATTTAGCTCTCTGCTTGCTTTAGTCTCTGGTTCATGTTAGCTATATGCTTCACTCAGTCTCTGGTTCATGATAGCTTTGTGCTTCCCTCAGTCTCTGGTTCATGATAGGTTTGTGCTTCCCGCAGGTTCTGATTCATATTACCAGTGTGCTTCCCTCAGTGTCTGGTATATGATAGCTTTGTGCTTCCTTCAGTCTCTGGTTCATATTTAGCTGTGTGTTTCCCTCATTCGCTGGTTCTTGTTAGCTTTGTGCTTTCCTCAGTCTCTGGTTCATGTTAGGTTTGTCCTTCCCTCAATCTCTGGTTCATGTTAGCTTTGTGCTCCCCTCAATCTCTATTTCATGTTAGCTGTGTGTTTCCCTCAGTCTCTGGTTCATGATAGCTTTGTGCTTCCATCAGTCTCTGGTTCATGTTAGCTGTGTGCTTCCCTCAATATCTAGTTCATGCAGGCTTTGTGCTTTCCTCAATCTTTGGTTCAAGTTACCTCTGTGCTTCCCTGAGGCTCTGGTTCATGTTAGCTGTGTTCCTCTCTCAGTCTCTGGTTCATGATAGCTTTGTGCTTCCCTCAGTCTCTGGTTCAGGATAGCTCTGTGCTTCCCGCAGCTTCCGGTTCATGTTACCTGTGTGCTTCCCTCAGTGTCTGGTATATGATAGCTTTTTGCTTCCTTCAGATTCTGATTCATTTTCGCTCTGTGTTTCCCTCAGTCTCTGGTTCATGTTAGGATTGTGCTTCTCTCAGTCTCTGGTTCATGTTAGCTCTGTGTTTCCCTCAAACTCTATTTCATGTTAGCTTTGTGTTTCCCTGAGTCACTGGTTCATGTTAGCTGTGTGATTCCGTCAATCTCTGATTCATGATAGGTATGTTCTTCCCTCAGTCTCTAGTTCCTGATAGCTTTTTGCTTCCCTCAATATCTGGTTCATGTTAGCTTTGTGCTTCCCTCAGTCTCTGGTTCATGATAGCTTTATGCTTCCCTCAGTCTCTGGTTTCTGATAGCTTTGTGCTTCCCGCAATCTCTGGTTCATGTTAACTGTGTGCTTCCATCATTATCTGGTTCATGTTCGCTGTTTGCTTCCCTCAGTCTCTAGTTCATGACAGCTTAGTGCTTTCCTCAGTCTCTGGTTCATGTTAGCTGTGTGCTTTCCTCAGTGTCTGGTACATGATTGCTTTGTGCTTCCTTCAGTCTCTGGTTCTTATTAGCTGTTTGATTTCCTCAGTCTCTGGCTCACGTTAGCTGTGTGCTTCCTTCAGTCCTTAGTTCATGTTAGCTGAGTGCTTCTATCAGTCTTTGGTTTATGTTAGCTTTTTGCTTCTTTCAGTCTGTGGTTCATTTTAACTGTGTTTCCTTCGGTCTATGGTTCATGCTATCTGTGGGCTTCCCACAGTCTCTGGCTCATGTTAGCTCTGTGCTTTCCTCAGTGTCTGGTACATGATTGCTTTGTGCTTCCTTCAGTCTCTGGTTCATGTTAACTGTGTGATTCCCTCAGTCTTTGGTTCATGTTAGCTGTGTGTTTCCCTCAGTCTCTGGTTCATGTTAGCTTTTTGCTTCCTTCAGTCTCTGGTTCATTTTAACTGTGTTTCCCTCGGTCTCTGGTTCATGTTAGCTGTGTTCTTCCCTCAGTCTCTAGTTCATGTTAGCTGTGTGCTTCCCTCAATCTCTGGTTTGTGTTAACTGTGTGCTTCCCTCAGTGTCTGGTTCATATTAGCTGTGTGCTTTTCTCAGTCTCAAGTTCATGATGGCTTTGTGCTTCCCTCAGTCTCAGGTTCATGATAGCTTTGTGCTTCCCTCAGTTTTTGATTCATGTTTGCTGTATGATTCCCTCAGTCTCTGGTTCATTCTAGCTGTGTGCTTCCCTCAGTCACTGGTTCACGTTTTCTCTATGCCTTCTTCAGTCTCTGGTTCATGATAGCTTTTTGCTTTCCTCAGTCTCTGGTTTATGATATCTTTGTGCTTCCCTCAGTGTCTGGTTCATATTTGCTATTCTGCTTCCCTCAGTCACTGGTTCATATTAGCCATGTGCTTCCCTCAGTCTATGGTTCATGTTAGCTGTGTGCTTCCCTTAGTCACTGGTTCATGTTAGCTGTGTGCTTACCTCAGTCTCTGGTTCATATTAGCTGTGTGCTTCCCTCAGTCACTGCTTCACGTTAACTGTGTGCTTCCCTCATTCTCTGGTTCATATTTGCAGTGTGCTTCCCTTTGTCACTGGATCATTTTAGATGTGTGCTTCGCTCAGTCTTTCGTTCATGATAGCTTTGTGCTTCCCTCAGTCTCTGGTTCATGTTAGCTGTGTGCTTCCCTCACTCTCTGGTTCATGTTAGTTGTGTGTTTCCGTCAGTGTCTGGTTCATGATAGCTTTGTGCTTCCCTCAGTCTCTGTTTATTGATTGATTTTATGTTTCTCTCAATATATCGTTCATCTTAGCTTTAAACTTCTCTTAGTCTCTATTCATGATATCTTTTTCTTTCCCTCAGTCTCTGGTTCATGATAGCTTTATGCTTCCCTCAATCTCTGGTTGATGTTAACTCTTTGCTTCCCTCAGTGTATAGTTCATATTAGCTGTGTGCTTCCCTCAGTCTCTGGTGCATGAAAGCTTTGTGCTTCCCTCAGTCTCTGGTTCATGATACCTTTGTGTTTCCCTCAGTTTTTGGTTCATGTTAGCTGTGTGCTTTCCTCTGTGTGTGGTATATGATAGCTTTGTGCTTCCTTCAATCTCTGGTTCATGTTTGCTGTGTGCTTCCCTCAGTCTCTGGTTCACGTTAGCTGTGTGCTTCCCTCAGTTTTTGGTTCATATTAGCTCTGTGCTTTTCTCAGTCTCTGCTTCATGTTAGCTTATGCTTCCTTCAGTGTCTGGTTCATTTTAACTGTGTTTCCCTCGGTCTCTGGTTCATGTTAGCTGTGTGTTTCCCTCATTCACTGGTTCATGTTAGCTCTGTGTTTCCCTAGTGTCTGGTTCATGATAGCTTTGTGCTTTTCTCACTGTCTTTTATATGATAGCTTTGTGCTTCGTTCAGTTTCTGGTTCATGTTAGTTGTGTGCTTCCTTCAATCGCTTTTTCATGTAAGCTTTGTGTTTCCTTCAGTCACTGGTTCATGTTAAATGTATGCTTCATTCAGTCTCTGGTTCATGATAGCTTTGTGCTTCCCTCAGTCTCTGGTATATGCTAGCTTTGTGCTTCCCTCAGTGTCTGGCTTATACTAGCTTTGTGCTTCCCTCAGTCTCTGGTTCATATTAGCTGAGTGCTTCCCTAAGTCACTGCTTCACGTTAGCTGTGTGCTTCCCTCAGTATCTGGTTCATGTTAGGTGTGTGCCTCCCTTAGTCACTGGTTCATGTTAGCTGTGTGCTTCCCTCAGTGTGTGGTTCATATTAGCTCTGTGCTTCCCTCAGTTTATGGTTTATGTCTGCTGTGTGCTTCCCTTAGTCACTAGTTCATGTTAGCTGTGTGCTTCCCTCTGTATTTGTTTCATGATAGCTGTGTGCTTCCTTCACTCTCTGGTTCACGTTAGCTCTGTGCTTCCCTCAGTATTTGTTCATATTAGCTCTGTGCCTTTTTCAGTCTCTTGTTCATGTTATATTTTTGCTTCCTTCAGTCTCTGGTTCATTTTAACTGTTTTTCCCTCGGTCTCTCGTTCATGTTAGCTCTCTGCTTCCCTCATTCTCTGGTTCTTGTCAGCTGTGTGCTTCCCTCAGTTTCTAGTTCATGTTAGCTCTTTGCTTTCCTCAGCCTTTGCTACAGGTTAGCTGTGTGTTTCCCTCAATCACTGGTTCATGATAGCTTTGTGCTTCCCTCAGTCTCTGGTTCACGTTAGTTGTGTGGTTCCGTCAGTGTCTGGTTCATGAGAGCTTTGTGCTTCCCTCAATGTCCGTTTATTGATTACTTTGTGCTTCTCTCAATATATGGTTCATGTTTGCTTTGTGCTTCCCTTAGTCTCTATTCATGATATCTTTTTGTTTCCCTCAGTCTCTGGTTCATGATAGCTTTGTGCTTCCCTCAATCTCTGGTTGATGTTAACTCTGTGCTTCACTCAGTGTCTGGTTCATGTTATCTGTGTGCTTCCCTCAGTCTCTGGTTCATGATAGCTTTGTGCTTCCCTCAGTTTCTGGTTCATGTTAACTGTGTGCTTTCCTCAGTGTGTGGTATATAATAGCTTTGTGCTTCCTTCAATCTCTTTTTCATGTTAGCTGTGTGCTTCCCTCAGTCTCTGGTTCACGTTAGCTGTGTGCTTCCCTCAGTCTTTAGTTCATATTAGCTCTGTGATTCTCTCCGTCTCTGCTATATGTTAGCTTATGCTTCCTTCAGTCTCTGGTTCATTTTAACTGTGTTTCCCTCTGTATCTGGTTCATGTTAGCTGTGTGCTTCCCTTAGTCACTGGTTCATGTTAGCTGTGTGCTTCCCTCAGTATCTGGTTCATGATAGCTGTGTGCTTCCTTCACTCTCTGGTTTACGTTAGCTCTGTGCTTCCCTCAGTCTTTGGTTCATGTTAGCTCTGTGCTTTTTTTAGTCTCTGGTTCATGTTAGCTTTTTGCTTCCTTCAGTCTCTGGTTCATTTTAATTGTTTTTCCCTCGGTCTCTTGTTCATGTTAGCTCTGTGCTTCCCTCATTCTCTTGTTCTTGTTAGCTGTGTGCTTCCCTCAGTTTCTAGTTCATGTTAGCTCTGTGCTTCCCTCAGTCTTTGCTACAGGTTAGCTGTCTGTTTCCCTCAGTTACTGGTTTATGTTAGCTGTGTGCTTCCCTCAGTCACTGGTTCATGTTAGGTGTGTGCTTCCCTCAGTCTCTGGTTCATGATAGCTTTGTGCTTCCCTCAGTCTTTGCTACAGGTTAGCTGTGTGTTTCCCTCAGTCACTGTTTTATGTTAGCTGTGTGCTTCCCTCAGTCACTGGTTCATGTTAGATGTGTGCTTCCCTCAGAGTCTGGTTCATGATAGCTTTGTGCTTCCCTCAGTCTATGGTTCATGTTAGCTGTGTGCTTCCCTCAGTCTCTGTTTCATGTTAGCTGTGTGCTTCCGTCAGTCTCCGGTTCATGATAGCTTTGTGCTTCCTCAGTCTCTGGTTCCTAATAGCTTTGTGCTTCCCTCAGTATCTGGTTCATGTTAGCTTTGTGTTTTCCTCAGTCTCTTGTTCATGATAGCTTTGTGCTTCCCTCAATCTTTGGTTCATATTAAATATGTGCTTCCCTCAGTGTCTGGTTCATGTTAGCTTTGTGCTTCCCTTAGTCTCTGGTTCATGATAGCTTTGTGCTTCTCCCAGTTTTTGGTTCATGTAAGCTGTGTGCATTCCTCAGTGTCTAGTACATGATAGCTTTGTGCTTCCTTCAGAGTCTGATTCCTGATAGCTTTGTGCTTCCCTCAATATCTGGTTCATGTTAGCTGTGTGTTTCTCTCAGTCTCTTGTTCATGTTAGCTGTGAGCTTCCCTCAAATCTGGTTCATGTTAGCTTTGTGCTTTCTTCAGTCTCTGGTTCATAATAGCTGTATGTTTCCCTTAGTCACTGGTTCATGTTAGCTTTTTTTTCCCTCATTCACTTGTTCATTTTAGCTGTGTGCTTCCCTCAGTCACTGGTTCATGTTAGCTGTGTACTTCCCTCAGTCTCTGGTTCATGTTAGCTCTGTGCTTCCCTAAGTCTCTGGTTCATATTAGCTGAATGCTTCCCTCAGTCTCTGGTTCATGTTAGCTGTCTGCTTTTCTTATTCTCTGGTTCATGTTAGCTGTGTGCTTCCCTTAGTCTCTGGTTCATGTTAGCTGAGTGCTTCCCTCAGTCACCGGTTCATGTTAGCTCTGTGCTTCCTTCAATCTGTGGTTCATGTTAGGTGTGTGCTTTGCTCAGTCTCTGGTTCATGTTAGGTGTGTGCTTCCTTCAGTCTGTGGTTCATGTTAGGTGTGTGCTTCGCTCTGTTTCTTGTTCATGATAGCTTTGTGCTTCCCTCAGTCTCTGGTTCATATTAGCTGTGTGCTTCCGTCAGTCTCTGGTTCATGTTAGGTGTGTGCTTCCTTCAGTCTGTGGTTCATGTTAGGTGTGTGCTTTCGTCAGTCTCTTGTTCATAATAGCTTTGTGCTTCCCTCAGTCTCTGTTTCCTAATAGCTTTTTGCTTCCCTCAATATATGGTTCATGTTAGCTTTGTGCTTCCCTCAGTCTCTATTTCATGACAGCTTTGTGCTTCCCTCAGTCTTCATGATAGCTTTGTGTTTCCCTCCGTCTCTGGTTCATATTAGGTATAAATTTCCCTCAGTCTCTTGTTCATTCTAGCTTTGTGTTTCCCTCAGTCACTGGTTCATGTTAGCCGTGTTTTTCCCTCAGTCACTTTTTCATGTTAGCTGTGTGCCTCCCTCAGTCTCTGGTTCATGATAGCTTTGTGCTTTCTTAAGTTTCTGGTTCATGTTATCTGTTTGCTTCCATCAATCTCTGGTTCATGTTAGCTGTGTGCTTCCTTCAGTCTCTGGTTCATGTTAGCTGCGTGCTTCCTTCAGTCTCTGGTTTATATTAGCTGTGTGATTCCCTTAGTTACTGGTTCATGTTAGGTGTGTGCTTTCCTCAGTCTCTGATTCATGATAGCTGTGTGCTTCCTTCAATCTCTGGTTCATGTTAGCTGGTTGCTTCCCTTAGTCTCTGGTTCATGTTAGCTCTGTGCTTCCCTCAGTCTTTGTTTCACGTTAGCTTTGTGCTTCCCTCAGTATCTGGTTCGTGTTAGCTGTCTGCTTCCCTCAGTCTCTGGTTCATGTTAGCTCTGTGTTTCCCGCAGTCACTGGTTCATATTAGTTATGTACTTCCCTCAGTGTCTGGTTCAAGATAGCTCTCTGCTTCCCTCAATCACTGGTTCTTGTTAGGTGTGTGCTTCCCTCTGTCTCTGGTTCATGTTAGGTGTGTGCTTTCCTCAGTCTCTGGTTCATGTTAGCTGTGTGCTTCCCTCAATCTCTGGTTCATGTTAGCCCTGTGCTTCGCTCAGTCTCTGGTTCATGATAGCTTTTTGCTTCCCTCAGTCTCTTGTTCATGTTAGTTGTGTGCTTCCGTCAGTCTCTTGTTCATGATAGCTTTGTGCTTCCCTCAGTCTCTGATTCCTGATAGGTTTGTGCTTCCCTCAATATATAGTTCATGGTAGCTTTTTGCTTCCCTCAGTCTCTAGTTCATGATAGCTTTGTGTTTCCCTCCGTCTCTGGTTCATATTAGGCGTAAGTTTCCCTCAGTGTCTGGTTCATGTTAGCTGTGTGCTTCCCTCAGTCTCTGGTTCATGTTAGCTGTGTGCTTCCCTCAGTCTCTGGTTCATGTTAGCTGTGTAATTCACTTACTCACTGGTTCATGTTAGCTCAGTGCTTTCCTCAATCTCTGGTTCATGATAGCTGTGTGCTTTCCTCAATCTCTGGTTCATGTTAGCTCTGTGCTTCCCTCAGTCCCCAGCTTCTGTTAGGTGTGTGCTTCCCTTGGTCCCCTGCTCCTGTTAGCTGTCTGTTTCCCTTAGTCCCCAGCTCCAGTTAGCTGTGTGCTTCCTCATTCCCCAGCTCTTGTTAGCTGTGCTCTTCCCCCAGTCACCAGCTCCTGTTAGCTTTGTACTTCCTCAGTCCCCAGCTCCTGTTAGCTGTGTGCTTCCCTCAGCTAGCAACTGAGGGATTCCTTACACTCCCACCACTAAGCCTGTGATCGGAAAAATATTCTGAAAAAGAAAAATCCCCGTGGTTTTATGTAACAAAAGCAGATCTGTGTATAGTACCAGCAGCAGTTTTATGTATGATACCAGCAGCAGTTGTATGTATGATGCCATTAGCAGTTGTATGTATGATGCCAGCAGCAGTTGTATGCATGATGCCAGCAGCAGTTGTATGTATGATACAGCAGCAGTTGTATGTATGATGCCAGCAGCAGTTGTATGTATGATGCCAGCAGCAGTTGTATGTATGATGCCAGTATCAGTTTCATGTATGATGCCAGTACAACTTACCAACTAACTGTACAATGAGGAAACGGTTGTACAGAGTTGAGGTTGAAGGCTATCCCGATGGTACAGCAATATTGTTGTTTAGCTATGGTACAGAAATATTATTGATTGTTCCTGGTATAGGAATATTGTAGAGTACCTCTGCCTATCTGCGGTAACATAGAATACCTATAATACAGCAATACTGTAGACTGTCTCTGTTATACAGTCATAACGGCAGGATTAATTTCGATTTTACCTGGTCAGTGTAGGTGGTTCTGTGTTCTGTTTTGTGAAGCCAATCATAATCTGCTATTGTACACTCACGTGGCGTTACTGCCGTTGAAATATTTCGTATGCCATACAAAAAAAGAGTTTTTTTTTTCACTAGAATCCTTAATCGTCGTTCCTGAATGCAGATGAAAAAAAAAAAACTGGCAAGTTACGCCTGAATAGTTGGAAAAAAACTTTTTATTTCCTGACGCTGCTGACTTGATCATAGGATATCTTCAACAATAGGAATATGCGATGTAAATACACGTTGTATGCTACCTATAGCGTACGATGATATCTTTACCATGAAATACTGAGTGGTTGATATTGTCGAGGCCTAGTTTTGTAGAGACATGTGAGGGAATTTATAGTTATTATCATTCATGCTTATTTTAGAATAATTCAACTTCCCTTGTTTGAGACTGATCTATGCGTCGACTGTAGGTGTGTGTGTCTAATGTCCGTTTGTTTTATGTGTCGTCACTAATAATTGTGTCAAATATCAGTCACTATTGATGACACTTTAACAATATGATCAGTGAACACTAAGCTTAGACAGCTTCGGCGTTACCTACCTGTCATAATTACATACGGAAAAAAAATTCTAACCACTATTTTTGTTAAACAATATGACACCAAGGACGAATGATTTTCAGAAATGCCCATTGGTCTGGCCTTACATTGGTAGTTCTTCTTTCGTGGAATTGTATTATATAGAGCGCTAGCGATATTTTCTGGCATTTGCCTTAATTTCTTTGTATTTCATGTTAGCTGAGACGGCACAGACAACTAAATACCCTAATCAAGGCCAACTCATTAACGCTATATATATATATATATATATATATATATATAT
>JAUTYZ010058122.1:0-12164 GCA_032273725.1 Panulirus interruptus | reverse complement strand
AAATTTTTTTTCCATAAATCAAAAGCATTTTATCATATATATATCTTTCCCTTTACATTACTACTAATTGTTTTATTCACTGAAAAAAAAGCTTATACTGTTTATGTTGAGCACTGACTCCTCGAATCGGCTCAATCTATTTCAGTCATGGGTGATATCATCTAATGCATGTAAAATAATGCAAATGCAAAAATCTACAGATATAATTTCCAATTACATACAGAGCTATTGTTTAGATAATGCATTTTGTAATTTTCAAATCTGTTGGAAAAATGATGTAAGTTTATACAGTACTCCCGTATCTTGGTTTATTTATTAAACATATTTTACACAGGTTATGTTTGCACTGATATATATACTGTAGTAACTACATGAAAAGTGAATATCTGATCTTATTATTAGCCTGTTAGAGAATATTGGTGTTTACGTTTGTTATAAGCCTTTTTTATTGATACAATACACAGTATTTCTTAGTGTACTTAGTGTTCAATATGGTGAGACATCCAGATTGATGCCATTTTTAGTAAAGGTTCCTCACATCTTGACATTAATATACACAAGTTAAGGTATACCAAAAGATACTGTAAATGTTAGGCACGGAGTTTGAACCGAAACAATATTTTGCCAAGATAAATAATGATGAAATAAAAATTGCACCAAGTAATTAACTAATTCACCATGTACATCATAACGTATCTTGCTGTGGTTGTGTCATACTTAGGGGTATGAACATTTGAGATATCATGCTTGTCTCTGCCTTGTAAGGGAATTTCTGTTTTTGTGATACTTTTTATAACAACTGTGTCCTTTCCCTGATTATCTAATACTTCATTGTTTAAAATGCAGCTAGAATGCAATTACAAACTTAAAAAACTGTGATTCATGTGTTAGTAAGGAAGCGAGTAACCAAGTGATTGCAAATTATAAAACCAAATGCCAAATTTAGATTTTAGCATTTATAAAAGTTGACTAGCGCAACATGTTTTGGAAGTCCAATGGACATCTTATTATATATTTATTCCTGTTTGTTTGAGCAGTAACTCAGTAGAAAATGGATCATTAAACTTAGTATAGAAGTTCATACTGACACGGGTCTGACCAGACTTGGTTCTCTCAAAATGCATGCTTGTGTATTTCACTGCTGTTGAATGAGTTTGCACTTACCCAGCCCATGCCTCTATGCTTCATTTCCTACCATAAGAAATAGGGCATTAAAGGATAACCATGTTTTATTTTAGTTTAATCAGGGATAGGTTTAAAAGTTAAAAGTCAGGGTGTTAATTGATGAATACCAGTACCTGTTGAGTACCATATAATTCATCTCTGGAACTTTTGACATAATTTGAGAACTTGCATTGTAATTGGTTAATTGTATCTAGGTGGAAAAATCAGTCATAGGTACAAACGAATGTAAAATAACAGCATTCAACATTATAAATTTAACATATTTAAATTGTTAGCCTGGAAACTAACATCTGCTTATGATTTTTACTGTCATTTGGAATGTATCACTCTGAGCAGGAGGAAATTTTGTGTTTTAAGAGCTTCTTATAAGAGAGTAGCCATCTCCGAGTATACTATAGCAACACCAAACCAGCTTTGCTATTTTCTAAAACTTACTCTAGCTCCTTGATGTGGGATTAAATTGTGATAATTGTAACACGATGCTTTTTCGTTTAATATTTATTTTAAAAGCTTTGAAATAATGAAGTGCACTATAAATTAGATTCTTATACATTATTGATAATGGGTTATACATAGCTTAGGCATCATCTTTGACTACAGCAGCCTGAAATTATTTGCTTGCAAGGCACCTGAAATAGGGAAATTGACTGTTGCAGACAGTGATTGCAAACTAATTACCTACCTGAAACTGCAGAGAGGTAGGACAGGCATTGTTTGACTTTACTGATTTTTTCTTAAAAAAAAGTTGTAAATTATGATTTTTTTTCTAAAATTTCTAAACAAGAGTCTGCAGTATATGGATTGTTAGCATTTACTGCACTTAAAATCATATTTTAAAATTTTTGTTAAATAAATTCTCTGAAGCTAACTTCATCTCTCAAGTGCTGTGATTTTTTTTTTCAACTAATATACTAAGCTTAATTGTTTTGTTTGAAACCAGTACAGTATTATTACTTAGAGTAGTAGCCTTAATAAAAGAATGGTGATATGAAAGGGCAATATTCGTATATTTTCTGTATAAACTCATTAATTACGGTAGTGGCATTATAAAAGAAAAACGGGATGGCATATTTGTCAAGTGTCTCCTTGTTCATTTTGATATAGTATTACCATATGTCAGTGCTTTTGTACACATCTAGTTTACATTGTAGTTAAAATTGTTGAAAGAATTTGCCTTACTGTTCAGATGATGAATGTGATGGAGACACAGAGGCAACAAGTGGAGGAAGTGGTGATGCAGCAGAGGCCAAGGATGGTGAAGATCTCTACATGCGCCTTGGCCTTCTTCTGGGTGAAGGAGCTGCTCCACCAACATCTGCCTCCAGACCTCCCAGAGCTGCTTCCTCCCATACCTCCTTTAGCTCACTTTCAGCATCATCAGAAGTGAACACAACAGCCTCCAATAACACCAGTCCAGTTTCAACATTAAATGGTAAGTATTTTTTAGTTATCTATCATCATTCATTGGTTTTGGATACAGCCATAAGAGCAAACAACTCAGTTTGCACTTCATATATATTCCTCTTAATTTGAAATAACAGTTATGTGCTGACCAAAAATTGGTCACTTAACTGCATAATTTTAGTGAGAGCATCCTTTAACTGCACACATTTCACTGAAACTTACCTAAACTAACACATTTCATTTTCCAATAGGTTCCTCAGAAGCTGAGCTGCGGCTGCCAGGTGGTAGGGATCCATCTGTAGAGAGCATGAACTCCTTTGTATCTCATGGAGCTGTGTCATCCAATGCCTCTGCTTCCCCCACTACCACACCACGCAGACACTCAGTTACCAGTATGTATTAATAATGCTTCTCTCTCTTGATATCAGCATGTATTTGTTCATTTCATGATTTATTTGTAGATGCTTATATAATATTGTAGTGTGCACCTGTAAGGAGGTTGAATCAAGGTTACTGAAAAATTTGCCATTTTAAATGCATTTTGTATAATAAAATCACTCAGGTGCTTAAAATACATAATAAAATGGATTTTTCTATTTAAAAACATTTAAAAATTTCAGAAGTGAGGACTTCAGATATGGCAATAATTGGCAGACTTCAAAGAAATGCTTAATTGACCTCCTTACATGTTATTCTGCTTGAATAGAGCTTTATATGTTGCATGACATAATCTGTAATGCTAAAAATTTCTGATGCATATTCCTAGTATACATTTGAAGAAAAAACTACAAGAATGAAAAATGCATAATATAACTATGCAGAATGAAAACTTAATCATACCCATTTTTTTACTATAAAAATACATGGAGAAATATTATTTAAAACTATTTCAAAATATACATAGTTATTTATGTAATTCGAGAGCCCCTTTTATGGAGCTCCTGCAGCAAGCAGTATTGGGGTAAAGTGGACTCATTTTGTGATGGAGAGGTCTTGAAGACAGTACTTCTTTCTGTTTGTAATATAACTTTTCTTCTGTCAAAGGTAACTTTTCACTCTCAGCATTACCACTTTGCAGGCAGAGACCAGGAACAATGATGCTCCATATAGCTTCTGTTTATAGTTATATGATGATTTTTTTTATTTAGATGTAATTCTACATACTACAGATCACATTACACACTTTATGGTTTTTTTGGTGAAGCATGTCAGCAGTTTTGATACAAAGTAGTGAATATTAGTGATGGGCGAATTGAATGCAGAAGTGGTTAATGTGGCAGTTCTGGGTATAATTGAGGAGGTACTCAGTGATGTGAATGAAAATGATGAAGAGTTTATGGAGTTGTGCTGAAAATGGACTTGTGATTGGGAATGCCTACTTTATAAAGAGGGACATACATAAGTATATATGGGTGAGTGGGGCTGATAGTGGGTAGGCATTATTTATGTACTAGTTGATAGGCATGTAAATGACTCTTGGATGTGAATGTATTGAGAGTGTGGCAAAGTGGGTGAGTAGATGGGATTGCAGTTGAATTTTTTAAGAACGTGGGAGACTGTTGTTGATTGGTTAGTTAGAATTTTCATTGTATGTATAGATCATGGTGAGGTGCCCGGAAGATTGGCAAAATGCATGTATAGTGCAGTTGTACATAGGCAATGGGCACAAAGACAAATTTTTGAATTATAGGCCTAGAAGTTTATTGAATGTACATGGTAAGTTGCATGACAGTGTGGTGATTGAGAGAATGGTGGCATGCACAGAGCATCAGACTTGGGAGGAATACTATAAGAGCATCAGACTGGGGATGGAATAATGTTGTTTATAGAGAGAATGAGTGAGGAGAAGTTTACAAAGAGGATGTATGTATCAGATGTGGAGGGAATAAGAAGGGGGAGATCACACTGGAGATGAAAGGATGGAGTGAAAAAGATTTTGAGTGACCGGGACCTGAAAATGCAGGAGGGTGAAAGGCATGCATGAGATAGAGTGAATTGGAACAATGTGGTATATAGGGGGTGATGTGCTATTACTGGACTGAACCAGGTTATGTGAAGCAGCCATGGAAAGGTCTGTGGGGCCTGATTGTGGATATTGGTTTGTGGTTTTAGTGTATTGCACATGACAGCTAGAAAATGGATGTGAGTGAACGCTGCCCTTTTTTTTATTTTCACTACCTCGCTAATACTGGGATCTGTTGACAAGTATGAAAAAAAGGATGAAAAATGTACATACATATATGTATTTAGCATATATGAGACAGCCTTTATTGTGGCATTCATTTTGTCAAGATGTCTTAGCGAACATAGAAAAAAATGTATAGATACTACTTACCTCTTGCTCCAAGAGTCCGTATTATCCTTATGAGGTTCCTGCAGCACTCAGTTAGCCTTTATAACCATAGGTCATAAAGTTTTATGATGTTATGAGTGCATCTGTGAGCAGAGAGTGCTGGGCAATTGGGTAGTAAGTGCCATGTCTTCTTAATGAAAGTTACATCATGGGCATGAAGGGTCTTGGGATATGTTAAAATGGTGTTTATATTGTTGTAATAATGGGTGAAGTCCAGAATTTAGGTTGGAGAGTATGACTTGCATTTGTCAGGGAAGAGTGGTGTCTGAGGGGTGTATGTCTGGTGGGTTTGAGTTTTTAAGACCAAGTTCGGGGGTTTGCTGTTCAGTGCTTGTTGGGTTATTTCGGTGTGTATGCGTTTTGTCACTGTTATTTTTGTTGGTGTTAAGGTATCTGTGAGCAAAGGTTACTGAAATGGAAGGTAGGAGTAAACTTTTTATTTCTACCTGGGTGTTGGTGGTTAGTTATGGAGCAGTTTGGGTGATAGTGGTCTAGTCCTGTTGCTTAGAATTGAGTGTTGAGGTAAGACTGTATTGGGAGGTTCGTTGTTTCATTGTGAAGGTGTTGAGTGTTTGTGGTTACAAGGCAACCAGTTATTTTTTTGAGTGCACTATTTTGTGTGGTTTGCAGCTTTGTTATGTATGTATATATCCATAAATAGTGTACTGCTCAACAGTATTCCCATGAATGAGCCTGTGTTGATTTTTGTTGACCTAGGTTTAGAACTAAACATCAGCATTGACACATAAATGTGAATAGAAATTGCATGAATGTGTTCATTGATAGTGTATGTATGTGCTGTATGAGTATGTGGTTTCACCATTGTGATGCAGTTGCTTGAAAATTAGATGTTAGCATGAGGGAAACGGGTCAGGCTTAGGTACTTGGTAGATTCATGGGTAGAGTTGTTCAGATGTTACTTTGCACTGTTTACTTTTAATTAAAGTCCTTCTGATGCATTGCTTTTCACTGTGTAATTTCTCTTTTTCATTTTTCTCACTACATCACTATAGGTAGCAAAGAAAGGGATTTCAGATATTCTTTAATACATTATTACCAGGACTTTCAGTATTGGATGATTTATTTACTCATTTGAGAAAAAATTTTTGCTGAAGATTAGATGGTATCATTAACTAATGAAATATGAAGTTTTCATTCCATTCTGTATTGAAAGGCCGAAATAAAAATGAATGCAGAAATGAAATTCATGTAGATATATTCTGACACTGCTTTTCATTTATATTGGCATTGCTATAGCTATAATGCTTTCCTTTGTAATTCTTGCATATTAAACCTTCTCAAGTGTTCATACAGGCCAAAAAAAATCCACTCATATTAAGATTTAAAATTTTCTCATATATCTGACATTCTTTCCTCTGAGGTCTTTGGGAAGGTTATAAAAAATATATAGTTAAAGTATATCATGATATTCAAGAACTTAAACTACTGTCATATTTTGTTGATCATAACCCCTTGTTATAAATTATCTGTGTGACTTTAGATGTATTTTGTGGATACTATGTCTTGTACCATATGGTTGTTATCTTGGTTTGTTGTGTGACTAACGTATGCATGTTGTGTTAGCATCACAGCCTGGCCAGGTGGAGGAGTTGAGCCTGTTTGGAAGGCGAAGATCCTCTGTCCGACGCTCAGCACGTAGTGCACATGTGAAAGGCCCGATAGACCCCAAAGGTAAGCCCAAGTTTGATGCAGTGATCATGCTAAGTTCTGAATTTTGTTTTTAAGAAAATGAGAATACTTAACAAGCATATAATGTTGTATGTGTTGGGGAAGGCTGTGTCTGTACTGAAAATAGGGTGCTCTGTGCATAGTTTTCCTCCAACATTTTCCTTGTTGTGCATCTTTAAATGTTAGTGCCAGAAACTAAACAGCAGTATTAGAAGTGCTAAAGCATTCTGCATGTTGGTTGGCTATACACAGGTGAAAGTATCATCTGCTTTCACAGAGAATGACATCTGAAAAGAATGAGGATGCCCCAGCAGATGAAGTAATCTAGGTTAAAAAGGGAAGGGTGATGAGGGGCAGTTTGGAATCAGGAAAAATAAATGAGTGGTACTAAATATAAGATTGTGTTAAGTATGAGCATGAGTTATCAGTGAAGAAGTGTTGGAGTGAAGATATGGTCCAACAAAATAATTGGTCAGCAGTAATAGAGACTGAAAGGAGGAATTTCTTCATTTTAACCATGGGTTTGTTTCTTTGCATGAAAAGGAGTAATCAGTCTCCTGGATACAATTATGTTCATATATCAATCTCACATTGTTGAAGTAGTGCATTTTACAAACTTTTATGATTAATTTCGTACCTTAGCCCCTTATGATACTATTTGATAGTATTCTTTTTTCTGCAGTGCGATTTGCCAGTTACCGAGGTGCACAGCTGAGCTTACGACCACTGTTTTTTGAAGTGCCACAGCAAGACCCAGATCCCCTCTTTGTTGGCCGTGCTTGGCTCTACAGAGAGATTGAAGTCCACCTTACTGCTGAGGCACCTACTAACCGGGGTGTTGTTATCACTGGCAATGTAGGAGCAGGGAAGACTGCTGCTATTCTTCAGTTGGTTGAATACAGTTGCTTTGGCCGTAAGAGGGATGAGTCTGTCTACCAAGGTTAGTTTCATGAAGTTGATACAGAGAATCAGCTGATCATTTAGATTTATGATATCAGATAAGAAACAGCTTGTTTGACTGGGTTCCAAAACATCCTTCAATTCACGAAAAGGCCTAATATGTAATTCAAATGACCCTTGAGTTTAAGTACTAAATGAATATAGTCAGGTAGTTTCATTATGACACTTATATTTCATTGATATTAACTGAAGTGGGGAAAGGGCATCTCTATGATTGTTGCTAGAGTGGTTGATATTAAGGTTTAATCAAGTAATTCAACCTACCTTAGATATCTTTGAAAATCTTTAGTTGACATCATATACTTCTTTTTTCAGATCCCTACAGCAAGAATGGTGGACCCTTGTACAACCGCATGAGCTTGGTGCCAGATGGTGTAAAGTCCTTATCATCCAGGGTTGTTGCCTATCACTTTTGCCAAGCTGAAAACTCTGTTACTTGTCTTGTTCCTGACTTTGTCCACTCAATTGCTGCTCAGCTGTGCCAAGCACCACAGCTTCATGCCTACCGTGACCTGTTGTTAGCTGAGCCTCAGACACAAGGGCTCTTAGCACTGCCAGCATGTGTGAGTGACCCATCAACAGCACTGGTGAAAGGAATCTTAGAGCCACTACATAATCTTCGCCGTCTTGGTAAAGTGGGAGCAGAGCCACTCATAATTGTTGTGGATGGCATATGCGAGGCTGAATACCATCGTCCAGATCATGCAGATACACTAGCCTCATTCCTTGCTCGCTATGCTGTTAAATTACCATCATTTATCAAGCTGGTTGTCAGTGTACGTACACAGTTGGCTGATCTGACACGGCTTCTGCCTTTCCACCGAATCTCACTTGACCCAGATCAGCGTGCTGATCCTGCTGCTGACCTTGCTGCCCGTGATCTCTGTGATTATGTGGGTTTTCGCTGTATGCATTCCCCTACTATAAGATCTAATATCACTGTCACACAGGGGAAAATAGAAGGAGGCTCCTCTCAGCACCGTTTTACCCAACATGTGGTTACACAGAGCAAGGGATCCATGCTTTACATCAAGCTCATTTTAGACTTGGTAGAGCGGGGTCATCTGGTCATGAAATCTGGTTCATTCAAAGTTCTCCCACAATCTCTCAATGAAATTTTCCTCCTGTTATTCAATCTTAGATTTCCCAGTGTGAGAAGCTTTGAGAAGGTTCAACCTATTCTTAATGTAGTTTTGGCTTCACTTAATCCTCTCACACTTCCAGAAATTTATCATTCTGTTAATGCTGGACTCCTTTACAAATTCCTGTCCTGGGATGAATTTCTTAATAGTTTTAAAGTGCTAAATTCCTTTTTGGTGAAAAGAATGGATGATACTTACATGCTGTTTCACCCAGCACTTCGTGAATGGTTAGCTAGACGTGCTGAAGGGGAATCTGCTAAGTTTGTGTGTGACACAAGAGCTGGTCATGCTAACTTAGCTCTTCGCATGTCTCGTCTTGAGTGGCCACTGGATCCTGAAGCCTCCTTAGAATTAGGCCACCACATATTGAAGGCACATGTGTACAAAAATATGGCACGTGCCCTTCCTCTATCTCCACGTGATTTGCAGGCTCTTTGGCTTGCACAGTCTTCACACAATGTGTCACAGGCTCTTGCATGCACAAGAAATCTCTACAGTCCAAATACTAAGGTAATATATTAAACTAAATGTGTGCACTATTTAATCAAACCTTATATAGTGAAACACAAAATTTTGTTAGAGTTGAGATGTAAGTTGAGTGGAAAAACTTATGATTTGTATACAAAAAGTGATGAGTCAAGAGTAGGTGTTAAAATGTAAAGTTTCTGGGTATTGTTTTATCATAAAGAGATAATAAGCATTTAGTTTATGTATCAGTAGATTTCATTTTATGGTAATATTACTGCTTTTCAGGTCTCAAGACTGTTGCTTCTTGCGGGTGCCTCACCAGACTATCCAAGTGAACATCTCCACAATTCCCCTATCCTGGGGGTGTGTGCTCATCAGGGCCACACAGAGATGGTGGCACTTCTCATTGAGTTTGGAGCAGATGTAAATCTTACCAACAGTGAAGGTGTAACAGCATTAGGACTGGCATCTGCTCAAGGTCATTGTGATGTGGTGAGGCTATTGGTCCAAGCTGGATCATCACTAACGTCAAAAGATCGACAAAATCACACTCCTATGGTCCAAGCCGCTGCTGCAGGTTATCTCAATGTGGTGGGTTACCTACTGTCCTGTGACTGGCCTGGACCAAATGATCTACTAAGAAATCAGTCACATCAGGCTCTTGTTGCTGCTGCTGCAAATGGACACAGTAATGTATGTGAAAATGTCTAGATATATGTTGGTTCATTTATAAACTGTTTTGATCAAATATGAGTTTTGTGATTCTGTATTACTGGTATTTGATTGAATATGTTTTAATACGAAAAGTTTGTAGAGCAGTGAATATGGTTTGATTTGAAAAGTTTTTAGAGTAAGAATTTTCGAAATGTGATGATATCCATTTTGCTACACTCTCTTGTAAGATCACTTATCAAAAAGGTAAAATAATTTTCAGGTTGTGGAGTTCCTTTTGGACATGGCAGAAGTAAGTGTAGATGGTGAAGACAATGTAACTGGGGAAACAGCCCTCACAGTTGCTGCTGGTGCAGGTCATACAGCAATGGTAGCAGCTTTACTCAGAGCTGGAGCAAGTATAACCAAAATCAACTCTCGAGGTGCTTCACCACTCACTTGTGCTGTACGTAATGGTCATTATGAAGTAGCTAAACTGCTCCTAAGCCAAGGTGTGGCTGTAGAGAGTCCAGATGCTGCTGGCCGGACACCTCTGATGATAGCTGCAGCAGAAGGACACCTGGGCCTCATGGAACTGCTTATTTCACGTGGTGCCTCTATAACTCGGACAGACAGAGAAGGTTTATCTCCACTGGGATGGGCCTGTTTACGTGGCCATGTTCATGCTGTTCAGTATCTAGCTGACTGTAATGCTGACTTAAATCATGCTGATAAGTCTGGTCGCACACCTCTAGATCTAGCTGCCTATCAGGGTGATCCTATTGTGGTGCAGTTCTTGCTTGACAGAGGAGCATTAATAGAACATGTAGATATCAATGGTATGAGACCCCTCGACCGTGCCATCAGTGCCCGCAATGCCGCAGCCGTGCAGTGCTTCCTGCGACGCGGCGCTAAGCTGGGCCCTGCTACTTGGGCTATGGCCGCAGGCAAACCTAATATATTGTAAGTATTGTGCTTTAATTTGCTCTTTACTTTATAAGAAAGGACTTTAGGAATTATTACTATTTACTGGTGAGCATGGAAGACTTTTGAGTAGTTTGATATGAAGCTGGGAATATTTCAGAGCTTTGTAATGTTATCATGGTTGTTACACATTTTTCATGAATTATTAGGCATGATTATTAGGTAAAAACATTAGATAGAAGCAGCAGGTAGGAGCATCAGGTAGAAGTAGTCATTAGGAACATTAGATAGGAGCCTCCGCAAACACTGCACTAGACTTGCCCTCTGCCAGTGGCCTGTTAAGGGTGAGGCACTAAAGGCTAAGAAGCAGCACTGGAGTTCTTTGGTTATGGAGACTCTGTTGCTGTGGCCACCCCTTTGAGGGAGTTCCAATTGGAGCAGGCGTCAGAGATATAGATAGATAGATATAGATTGTTTCTGAATTCTCTCCAGCTGATTGATTTCAGCTTGCTGGCTTCGTGATCATGTAACAGCATTATTCAATATTGCTTCTCACTCCCACCAAACAAAACATGAACTAATCTAGGCATCACATATGACACATGACATTCACTCCCCTCACCAGTTGCATCAATACAGAAGCGACGCACAAGCTCAGTGCCCTCAGAATACTGTAACTGGCACCAGATTTGGACAAGAAAGGAATTCATAAACATCCTCTACAAACACGCTGTCCTCTCTATCTTAAACAATGCCTTGTCTGCTTGGTCTTCTGTCCTCTCAAAAGGAAATATAGCAGAGTTGAAAATCACCCATAATATTGCACTTGGAACAACCACTTGCTGCCCAGCAACCACAAACAATCAACAGCTACACAATGAAACAAAGATCTTCCCAATACAGTCTCACCTCAACGTGCTTGCCACTCAGTTCTATGCTGCAGTACAAGACCCCCTCCAACCCAAACCACTCCATAAGTCACCAACAAACCCAAAGTAGGAGGAAAAAAGTTTACCCCTGCCTCACACTTTAGCAATCTCTTCTCACAGATCCCCCTCCCTGACAAATATAACACTGACAAAACATATACACACTGATATAACCCATCAAGCTTTAAACCCCTACCCGTTCAACTCATTCTTGAACTCTAACCCTCCAGACATACACCCATCAGAAGCAACACTCCCCCGACAAACATCAGTCGCATTTTGTCACTTATACTCTAGACATTATCCATCCCTACAACACTGCAAGCATCATTTAAACGTATCCCAGGACCCTTCTTGCCCCTGATGCAACGACCACAACAAAAGACAATGAGCACTTATTACTCATTTGCCTTGCACTCTCTACACAGATGCACACACTACATCACTACACTTTATGAC
>JAUTYZ010057684.1:0-12173 GCA_032273725.1 Panulirus interruptus | reverse complement strand
TCCCAATGTGAGGCTTTGGCGACAGATCAGACACAATGTCGACCCCTAAGTCTCTCACACTGATTCCTGTAATTCGTTTTCTACAAGGCGATACTCGCACCGAGTCCTACAGTCGCTCTGTCCCATCCTCACTACCAAGCACCTCCTTGGAGTCAGGCTCCTCACCTGTCTACGTGACCAACTTTGGAGTTCGTCCAGGCCTCCTAGTGAGCCGCAGCAATCATTGTCACTTCTTATCTGCATCATGACCTGGGAATCATCTGCAAATATGTTTAGGTAGGAGTCCAGTCCATCCGGCAAGTTATTTACATACACCAAAAATAACAGTGACCCCAACCCACTTCCAGGAAGCATCTCTTACTTACGTCTTTGCTACTCTCCACGACGTTGATCTTCTCTCCATTAAGTGAAAATTTGACATGCTGATGCTCTTGGGCCAGAGCCCATCAGTCTCTCCACTCTCCCAGGCAGGGCTGGCCCACCCCCAGGTCACTCACAGCAAATATTACCTCTACTGGAGGGGAGAGAGGGAGGGGGTATGGAATAGGTCTTTATTCCTGTGTATATTTTTTCATTGTTTATAAACTGTTTATTGCTGGGTTGAATGCCATGCACAGTATCGATCCAAGAATACCTTCCATTTTCTAACTCCCTCCAGTCCGATACTCAACCCCTCGCCCAGACTATGTGCATCCATCACCTTAACCCTAGGAATGAAAACCGCCCACTGACACCGTCAGTCACCAGTACCCCCTACAGGCTCTTGTAGGAGCCGAGGTTAAAAGATTTCTTACAGTCGAAGATCGTCACGACTACTCTGTCCATTCCGTCAATGGCAGTTAACATTCTCACCAAATATTCCAACACCTGTGTAAACGGTGAACTGTGAGGCTTGCTACTGAAGAGTGAAGATATATTGAGTTTGAGACGTAGCTGAGTGTTTGATGTGGAAGGTTCCGTTAGTGGTTAGCAACATGTGATGGTCGTTGATGTGATGGTCGCTGGACGAATATATCAATATTTTCCGTCAGACTGGACGAGAAGACGACTCTCTTAGACGTTACTGTACCACACCAGGTCTTCATACTCAACAAAATTGTCGACATATATCGCAGGTCATTATGACGAATTTTCAGCTGTTGGTCAAACAATTGAAAAAGGTAATTTTTTTTTCTTTCATATCCTACACGATTTGGTAGTGTCCAGTGCGGCAATGGCGCACATTTTGTTTTCAATGTTGGGCAGGTACAAAGCCCACTGGGATATCCCACCGCAGTGTGTTCCAAGACCTATGAACTATGGAGTGACCATGACTGCTTCGCGTCCTGCTGAAGCGATGCATCACAGCCGTTCCATCTCTCTCAACAAATTTGTTCAGTTTGAGGATTTGGCATTGAAAGGTAATGTCTGAGTCCGGTGACACAGGAGAGTATTGTGTGCCCCTTGGTGAAAAAAAGGTGATTTTTCTTTCCTGAGTTGCTCGCCGTTTCCCGAATTAGCGAGGTAGCTGTCAAGTGTAATGCAACGAAACCACATCTCCCTATCCGCATCCAGGCCCTGCAGACCTTTCCATGGTTTCCCCCGGACGCTTCATATGCCCTGGTTTAGTCTAACGACAGCATGTCGCCCACTGTACACATCGTTCCAATTCAGTGTATCCCGTGCATGCCCTTCACCCTTCCGCATGTTCAAGCCCCGAGAGAGAGAAAAAAAAGTGGCATGCATGTAATTTCTGAGGAGGATCTTAAACCTTTCGTTCAATTTCTGAACATCTGTCTTGGTGACTAGAGATTTTTATGTCTCATATCAAAACCAAAACAGTGAACAGTCTCAAACCAAACGTGGGTGAGGCGTTGGGATGCGCTCCCTCCAGACGCGTCCCTCGAGCTGAGGTTATGACTATAGCCAAACAGCAGCAGCAGCAGCAGCGGCGGCAACCTCCTCGTTAGTTCATCAAAACTAAAGACTAGTTCGTAGTTCTTGAATCAAATTGTAATTCCTGAATATTTTTGTAAAACGTGGTTTTTTTTTATGTTGAAGGCTCCAGTAACGGACAACAGTCCACATCAAGGCCGGACTGGCAACACGTTTTGTAATGTTCTTCAGAAATTTTTGTATGAGAAGCGTTGTGGGGATCCATACTGTGGTTCCTGTCACACAGAGGGTTCCCTACCCACAGAATGACGGAAGGGCACTGATGTAGGGTAGTCGATGGCAGGGGATGGGACGGACGCTGCAACAGACGCAGTGCTTCTCTTGAAATTTAATTTTTGTTTTAACGATAATGTTTAAAGAAATCTAATCCCTCCCAGGTATCCTCGCTGCCTATTACTGAGTTCTAAATGCCGACATTCAGGTAAAGAATATAATCGCATACAGTACACATAAAATCGCACACGGTACATATAGAATCGCATACAGTACATATAGAATGGCGTACCTTTCATACAGAATCGCAGACGATAAATATAGAATCGCATACAGTACACTAACCAGAAAGGAAATGACCTGACCAACTGGACGGTTAGGTGCTGACAAGTCAGAATCTGTGCTGCTAAGCACTGACATCCAATTTTCCTTTTGTTTCTTTGGTATTTCTTTTGTTCTACGCATCCTCGTATTCAACTACTTCTGGAATTCGAAAGAAACTCTTTCCCTTTTCTTGGTTCGATCGTTTTGTGCACCCAGAAACAGCACAAACGGTTACCATGTTGCCATTAGTTCTGGTCACATACACAAGTCATTCCACGCTCACGTTATCCTCCATAATGGCGGACAGAGAGCGCGTGACGTCATACGAAAACACCCTGTTGACAAAACAGTGACCTCCAGCCAAGCAATGGGTGGCGTGATAATGAGAACTTTCAATGCGAGAATTTTGATCAAATTGTTTATTGAGTATATGAAAAACAAAACTGAATGCTGCTGTGTTATATGGTCACCAACTAAAGAAATGTAATAAGCTGGAAAGAATTCGTAGACATCTTGCAAGTGAAACTGAATGGATGGAATACCTGACCTCCAAGGAACGGCTAAAGGGTTGCAGTTGTGCTGTGCATCTTGAAAGGAAAAAGATGTATGATGATTTACGCGTGATAACAAATACGACGAAAACTAAATGTATTGGGAATAAAAGATTCACGTCTAGAACAGAACGAGCAACTTATGCACGTATTATGAGAGTAGTCCAAAATGATGCCACACGAATATATGAGTAATCTGCAAGGAAGTGGATGTTATTCATCGTCTTACACACAGAAAGAGGACCTTTAGAGTAAACATCGAAGCCTTTAAAACTAAAGTAGAAGGATATCAGATAAGGTACTAAATAAAGCAACAATTAATGATTACAAAAGAAGTGTCGTGCGAAGAAACACTTTAACAACACAAGCAAGAAATGCGACGAGCGCTACGCGCTGGCCCTGGCCCAGGTTGTAGGTACCCTTTGATAGGTAGGAACTCTCCCTCTTATAAGCAGTACATCAGATATCCTATTATTATTGCAGATATACAAAAAAAATAGTTTACACAAATGTTCGTGTTTAAATCTCTCCGCCATCCGACGTACCAACAGTTGTACAAATTCATCTTTAAGTATTTGTTTTTCGCATAGATAAGAATGAGTGAAGAAAAAGAAATATTTTTTGCTTATGTGTGAGAATAAATGTGTTTACTTACATAATGATGACGGAAATGATCCATATTTTATTGTGAAAATGAGAGTTTCTGAAAGGTTGGCTGTTCTGGTTGTTTGTGTCTAGCAGGTGTGGTTATGGAGGGTAACCTGTGACACTTCTTCAGGGAAATGGGTGGGATTTGAGGTCTCTTGACAGTTTAAAGGTATGCTTGCTCAAAGGAGTATACTTTGCATGGATATGATGATTGACTCTGTGCACCTGGTTTAGTTAGTGAGACGTCTGAAGTGGAGATCCTGGTCATAGGCGTTCACAATAGACCGTTGGGGCGCTAACAGGTGATTTATCTCCCCAGTTGTACCCATGACATCAACCAATATACCTCCCACAAACACCATGATTATTGTATATAATCAATAGTCTATCTAAGTAATATATATAACTGTGTCACTTCAGTGATCGATTTCCCTTTGAAAAGTAACTTTATATGACAATTGATTTGGTGTTGCAAGTTAGATGCTTGTGTTGTGAAGATGACTTCCACATCCGGTAGTTGTATTACACCCACTTCCCCAGTCCTGCAGTCTTACGTGAACTCCACAAAGTAGCGAGGGCTTTAAAGTTCAGGGAAAATGTTGAGTAGAATTTGGGACTTGTTTAGAATAGTTCTGCATCAGTATTGATCAGTTAATGGATAATTTCCCAGTTTCCACCCCACAGAGATTTTTTGGTGAGCGATGGTATACGTCCTAATCTAACATAACTTAACCTAACCAAACTAACCTAAACTAATCTAATCTTGGGATGAGTGTTCCTAGCTGTGTCCTCTAAACAATAGATCTATCCATTGCATATAACAGAAATTTAGTAACTTCTTTGGGGTGTACACTGAAAATTGTGACTTTGTGTTCTGCTATGGTAGTGTAGTGTTAAGGGAATACAGAAACATTTGTGCATGATTTGTAGCATTACGGTTTATTGAACGATACTGAATAAGGTAATGAGGGTTATGTATATAAGGGATTGCATGGCTACTCATTTTATTATGTTAGTTAACATCTAGCATCATGTAGGTGGTGCATTTTCATGAATATGACAGGTATATTTCGACCTCAGTATTTAGAGTTAGATCGTACCTGCTAGTTAGGATAGGCTAGTATACTTCTATTGACATATTTAATATACTTCAGTTTAGAAGTTAAGATAACTCAGTCCTCAGCAGGTATTTCTATAATCACTACAATCTACATAAAGCACCAAAATTATACTTGGCCATTCTTCAAAACTAGTTACAGTGTTGAGCAAAAACAAACTTTTACTGATAATTCATCATTTTACCTCAACATCACTGTTAGCTTTGGATATTGAATGATTTTATTTTAAAGCGCTAGTATAGTGTTTCAAGAATACAATAACAGGTGCGGAACATTACATTGTATGTAATGATAGTAGGTAAGGCGGTTGTATTATATCTGGGTTATCCTTATAATTAATACCCCCTATGAGTAGTACTGTAGCGTTTTGAAAAGTGCATGTTTTAGTGCTTCATGTACTATCCTTTTATCATTTTATATATGCTGCAATTTTTTAGAGGATCATAGACTGTCAGCATCGCAGTACACTTCTTGCGTGCATTTACTTTTACTGCTATTTATTGCTTGAATGGGCCTTCTACCTGTTTCCTAAAACATAAGAGGGCCAGTCATCCTCCTTTGTGTTCTCTTTTAAAAGAACCAGACCTCCTCATTTGTCTTCTCTTTCCCTCCTTGCTATCACGTACCATAATATGAGGTAGTAGAGATCAATTTTTATTTTTTTTATAACGACAAGAAATAGACATTATATTTAATGAATTTATGTCAAAATTAGCTGACTAGTCTCATTTACATTGAGCAAGGTGAAAGTCCATGAAATATTTCATCTTTGCACCTTATTTGTATCCCAGTTACCCCATAGTTTTGAGTAATTGGGATTAGGCATAATAGTTTTTACATACGTCAGAAATGTTTTGTAAATGAACACAAAGGTGTTGCAAATAATTAGCATGTGTAAAGCAATGTACAGCTATATTTTTCAGCAAAATAAGAGGGAAATTATAAAACATTTGAAAATACACATTGCGGCTAGTACTGCATGCATTGAAACAATTCCTCCTGCCCACCTTAGGTCCATGTGTCCATCAGATGCTCTCTTGTGTGTATATCATATGGAGGTGGGACTTTACCACTAGCACAACAATCAGATATTGTAGAGACTGAAGACTTTGAGAAGTTCTTGAATTATTCAGCAAGGTTAGTATCTTGCCAGTTAACCAGCAATTTTCATTAGGTTATTTCAAAGGTTATTCTCAGCATTTTGCAATAAGAGCCATGTACCCAGTCCTTATGAGTTAGATTATTTACAGACTGCAACACTAGGCACTCAGTCTTCCTAATATAAGACTCAACAAATTTTCAAAGCTTGTTGATATCAGAGTCATAGCCAAAGTCTGCCAAAGTGACCATATTTTGCACAATCACCAGCTCGTTGTGAGGCAGCAGAAGAGCAGTTTTTGTACCTGGCTTTACATAGCCATTTGACTGGCCAGACAGTCTGTTGTTCAATGTCATCCATGATACCTTGTACTTCTTAACTGCTTGTTGGATAGGCATAACCCCAGCTATGGTTGTCAGTGTTGACTGTATGAAATCCAGTATGTACTGCATCCTGGATGCTGTAATGTCATGATTATATATATATATACTTGGCGTCTTTCCTCTTCATTTAGTCATTAGTGGTACTTTATAAAATTTTATGTGCGTAACAGAAAACTCAATGCGAGTAGCTATGTTATGATGGAACAATGAACAAAACTTTTTGTGCAGTTCATTTATGGAATCACAAACAACTTTTACTGTAGTCCCAATTATGTTGAAAAATTATGGAATCTCAAAAAAATTTCTGTAATCCTAATTACCCCTCATATGTAAATGACTTCCCTCATTTTGAATGCTTCAAAGGATAGTTGTAGTACATTAGTCACACATGCCTTGCATTATTTGTAGATTATGGTATAAATATAAACTTCCTCCAACAATTCCTTGGTTTCTTATCAAGTGATTATGGAAGCAAGCCAATGCAGTTACCTCTTTCAGTGTTTTAGACATCTAGTACAGTACCTGTATATTACGTGTACATTTTGAATAGAGATGGCACATGAATACCAAAACAAACACAAAGAAACATATGCATACTCATTTATTTGAAAAAATTGAATTTGGGTCTGATCATTATTTTGTAATACAAATATTTGTTAACATGATCACAGTTACCTGGCATTATCCCTATTACCTCATTTTTTGGTATACTTGTGGACGGAACAGGTGTGATCTTATCTCTTTTGTAGGTTTTTTCTCCACAGCTCTGACAATATCAGATGTAGTTTTTCTAATTTGATTCTTGATTTCCCGCTCTTTATCATTTACTACTGGTCCATCTGCATTTGTATACATCACTCTCAGTCTGACATTTCCATCACTTAACATTTCTAACTTCTCATCAGTAGTGGCAGGTCTGTTCTGTCCTCTTGCTTCATTTGGGGTCTCCCATTTTTTGCCCTCTGGCTGTATATTTTTGTTTTTCCTCCCTTTTTTCTTTTGGTTTGTCATGTATGATGAATACCTAACTGAATTCTACCATTTTTTCAAATTTCTTAGCCTCCCTAAGTACCTCATGGCCAGATGAATCCTTTCTTTTATTAAAGAAACCCCTGTGTCGACCATTTGTATGGCCTCAAGTGCTCTTTTAATGAACATACTTTTTTTCTCTCTAGAATATAATCCTCTTTCAGTCCTAAAAAGCATAAGTGATTTACACCTATCAATCTCCAGCTATATTAATCTCTTTCTGGTGCATGTATGTGTGTATGTGTGTGAAATGCTCAGTGATTAAGTAAGTGTGCCTGACCAAAAGTCCATTGTATATCAGTGGTAAAAACCTAAATAGGCTGGTCTCAAACAATGTAAAAATGTGCATGCATATGTGCATGAGTGCATGCACATAAACATGCATGCCTATGTGCTTTGAATGAAAATTAGTATTAGCCTGAAAATAAAAATATTTAGAAAAAGAGCATGAGAAGAATAAAAACAAGAATAACATCAACAATGGTAACAACAACAATTAGGGGTTCTTACATACACTGAAGTTTTGACAAGAAAGAAGCACCGCTCCCATGATTACACTTTAATAGGCAACGAATATACTACCAGAGAAGCTCATTCAAGACCATACTATTTGTTTTCTTTCATGTAAAATCATCTTTTAAGTTTATAAACAAAGCGTACGTAGTCATATTCAAATGAAATATGCCATTCCAAGGATTTTTTTCTGTCAATCATATCATTAATAATAGATGCAAAATTACATTTACGTGACTTTAATTATTTAGTGATGGTTGTAGACCCAGGAACATTTCCTCAATATATGTATATCAGTGGCCCATGAACTGTGGGAGTCAAGCCAGGGAATGAGAGGATATACCTGAGACTAAATGGCTTGACTGGTTTGTCCCTATGAACTGACCAAGCCCAAATTTCGAGCTCTTGCGTTTAAGCAACGGTGCGGAGGCTTGCCGGAGGTATGTTTTTTCCTTCTCTTTAACCACTGGAATGGTGCAGGTAGAATTAATATATGAAGGATTAAGGAATCTAGTACCACATTTTTGCTGACTAATTTTCTTAGTTTAATTAACCTACCCAGATGATAGCCTCAGCCATCCTTCAATCTTTGCTTCTTGTTCATGGTGGTATCAGATCCTCTGAGTCATTTTTAATGATAAGTACTTTTTAGAAGCTTTGAAAAGCATTTGTTGTATTATACCTGAAAACATTCTTAAGATTAAAAACAAGAAACTTTTATCATACTAAAGCTACATTACCTTAACCCATATTCCTTGGAGGGCTGTATTACAAGCAGTAACTATAATGATATTCATTCAGATTGAGAGCCTGTGACAGAAAAAAATACAAATTGCAATCTCAATTAACAATGAGATTACATTTAGGTGCAACAAAATTTTTCCTTCTAACCCTTTTAAGGCTCTGTTATCTCAGATGCTGTATCATACATTCTACTATGAATCATATATGATAATAAGTTTTATGAACATATAGAGAAAAAATTTTTGAAGCTGTATGATGGATATGCAAGATGATGACATGGGTTAAACATGAGTATAATAAACTTGCATTAAAAAAGAATATAAATTGCTATGTATTAGAAACTAAATATGTAAGATACAGTGCTGGATCCAAACTGTAATTTAAACTTGTGGAATAATGATTCTGAAATATGGACATAAAAAATGTAAAAAAAAAATTGTTTTGGAGTATGAAAAACCATTTCTCTACCATAGGCAGAGCCCTGTAAAAAATGAAGAGGAAGAACTTTCTCACAGGGAGGTCAGAACACTCTTTATCCCCTAAATAAGATGTATCTGACTGGATTTCACTTTTCCTGACAACAATTTACAGTAACCCAACAACAAAATAGTAACAAACCCAAGTGTACGACATCGGTGGTATGGTGGTGCAGGTATTGTCTTCTGTCCACCAACCCACATACCTCACAGTCCACTGGAATTTGTGCCTTGCATCTCTTACTGTAAGGCCTTAAGAAATGGTTTTCTGACAAGGAAAGAGGGGATGGGAAATTGAGTCAATGCTCATAGCACTTTGCATTCAGTAAACAAATGTTTTTCACAGCAAAACCTGTGCTTCTCATCATCAGACTGAGCCCTGCAAGAATCAGAGACCATAAACACATGAAATAGGTGGGATCTTATGAAAAAAAAACTATTCTTAGAGCCAATTTAGCCAATGGTCTGAGCCATCCATTTCTAAAGGTGACGCACCTAGAGCTGCTCAAGGCAGGTGAAAAACATTTAAGCAAAGGTATCATCCCAAGGCTCTTTCTTTTTCCTCCCTTAATAAAAAGTACTTGATCATTTCAACTATTCTTCTAATATAATTGACCTCTTGTTTACCTCTGAACAATCCCACTCTAGACATACCATTTCTGCCCATCTAGGGTCTTTTGATCAAATAGTATCTCTGTCAGTTTCATCTAGGCATGTCCAACCTTTATCACTTTCTCAAGATTTCAACTTTGGCATTTTAGTTGGGCTAATTAGTTTTCCTTGCACAGCTTTTACAATGACATTGCTTGGGCCCAGTAATGCTATGCTAGCCAGAATGCCTCCAGCCATGCTCACAAAAAAATGGAGGGTATCTAGCATAAGATGGAGTCCAGTGACCCTTCTACTAAATCTTTTATCTCCTCACTCATGAATTGAAAGCTCTTGCTCTGATGTCTCTTGGAGTCATCATGCCTTCATAAAACGAAAGTGTGCTGTGGGACAAGCACTACACCTGTCATTAAATTTGTTACACAGTCAAAACCAATTCAGCTGAGTACAAACTTTGCCTGTGACAAAGCTAACCCGTTTACACAGACAGTTCTTCACTAATATTCATATTACAAGTCTATGTATGCTAATAATAGAAGATTCAATAAAAATATTGTTGAATCTTCTTTTATTAAGCATTCAGAAATTTGCAACATGAATATTAGTGAAGGACTGTATGACGGGAACAGTTATGTCATAGAAAATATTTGTAAACAGCTGAATTTGTTTTGAATGTATAAAAATTTTTATGACAAGCCCAATGCCAATCTTCTACCACAAGCCAGACACATGTGACTGGAAACGACCCATTTCCTCTCTCCATATATATTGGCTATGTACTGAATAAATGTATCATTTCCCTTCTCTGTTTTCCCCTAAAGAAGTAATATTACAAGAAAGCACTTGTGACTTTTCATTTTTCCTCATTATTAGCAAATAATTAGCATGCGCATTACTGACTTACTTGCATATACAGATACATGTGTGTGTGCGTGTGTGTAATTAATTTTTTTAGAGTACCTCCTGAAAGTATATATCTACAATCTTCTGTGACTATAAAAACCATGGGAGGACAATAATACCATTTCATCTGAACTTGTCCTTCACTGGGGTAGCAAGAAACTTTGAAGTTTTTATAAAATCACTGCGACAGATGTTGCAGCATAGCATCAACAAGCTTCATGATTGAGTTTTGTTACTCTAATTACATGTCATAAGTCATGCTCAACCTGTAACCTGTTTTGAAATTCTATTTTGATATGAAGGAGCTCAGAGAGAACAACCTCATCATGAATCATGAAATCATGGTAAATATATGGCAACAGAAGTGAAAGTGTTAGGTCACAATTCCCCTGACCTCTGCTGCGAGTGGGCATGTTTCTCCTGAGCTCCTGGTTCACCATTGTGCTTCGAAGAATGACACCTATTCCACAGTTTAGCTGTACTAGGGAATTCACCCAAGACTTTCTCATTAAGGAAGAATGTAATTTCATTTCATCTTTGTAAGAGAAACTGCATTTAGAAATTAGAAAGAATAATGAGGTATTAAAGAAACTAGATGTTAGGATGAATCTGTGGGAAGCAAAGCAGGCTTTGTTACTACTAAATTAGTTGATATACAGTAGCATGAATCATTGGTGACAAATAGTTATATAACATAGAAAATAGGATTGTGGCCATGGAGACAAAGTTAGAGGATAAAATTACCTTTCAACCTGCAAGGCAGATTTGTTGACTAACACACAAAGTTTAGGAAAGATACAGACTCAAAAAAGGTTTACTTCACTGAAGGATGACATACAAGATGATCATTGCATAATCTCAGATGGGATTCCTTAGGTAGGGATCAGGACCAGTTCTGTGTTAAGGGGAATAGAAGAAATTTGTGCTTTTCTGGTGCAAAATCAGAAAGTAGTCTTGGAAAGTTTGATTACAGTATCTCAAACACTTCTTAGGTTACAATGTTTGTTGTCCAGGTGGGGATAATCAATATAGTCAATGGGAGATCAGAAGAAATATCAGCAAAGTATAAGGATCTCATCTGTAAGTGCAACGAGAGCCAAAGGAAATTAGCTATATCGAGATTGCTGTCCAAATATGACGTAAATCCCTGTATCCTCAGTAGAATGCGGGGGATAAACAGTAAATTCGTGTCTTTCAGTTGGGACGAGGAAACTCTTTTGTATAGATTTATGGGATCATTTTAGCTGAGGTAGAAGCCTCTTTGCCAAGGAAAGACTCTAACTGAATGGAACAGGGAAAGCCTACATTAGAGTGTTTGACAAGAATATTAGGGTCTTTTTATGAGACATAAACTACTTAGGTACTCAGAACATAGGAACACTGAAAGAGGAAATATGGCAGGATAGGTAAACCAGGAAAGGAACAAGAAGGTAAGGAGCACTTCAGACTAGGACACCTAGTTGTCAATTCTCAGGTAGTAGAGATAATTTCACAGGTAGTACTGGGGGTACATGATGGGATGGGTCAGTTGGTGTAGATTGCGAACAAGGCAGGTAGGGAAAACGGCACAGTACTGCTTGAGATCAGTTTCCAATAGTAGCAGGGACCAAGACAGGTAGCAAACAGGG
>JAUTYZ010057573.1:0-12174 GCA_032273725.1 Panulirus interruptus | reverse complement strand
CTTACGTATTACTTCTCCTCAATGATTTTGCCTAATGTTCCTACTTACCACTTTTATATATTGCTCCAACCATTTTACCAAGAGGCAGGGCTAGTGCATAGCACTCACTGCAGGAAAATCTAGAGTTGCAAAGAATGAATAGTGTGAGTTAAGTGTTGTCTAGTGTTATATGCAACAAGGAGAGATTGTATGTTTGTGGACAAAATGCCAGCAGTCCACGTGTGGATGAGGGAGAAAAAACACAGCTACCTGGGTTTGAAGAGTGCAGCTAGACAGCCACAGAAGTGCTGCCTCACTACACAGCTGTCACTAACCCTTCTGATACCCAGGCAGGTAGTACCAATGATATGATTCCCTGGTTGATGGCTGCCTACCAGCCTGGTATCATTATAACTTCAAAACCTGTCACTGTCTCTTGAAGTAATTGATTTTGATTTTGAAATGTTTCTCAGGTATATTATAAGGGGCTTTGACCTCTTATTAGGCCCTCTAGTCCCAAAGCCATATGGATATTGCAGTGCATGTGCTTGGATCTTCTTCCTGGGTACATAGATTGATATTTGGGCATCTACGAATACATTGGAGGGGTGCACATAGTGACAAGGCATATAAATTTATGTTTACTTTTTAGATCATTGGTCATGGGATCAATGATGTGTACTAAATGGCATTATAATCATATTTTTCCAATAAATGCTGAAACTCAAGTACATTCCTTGATACTTGTCTTGCAGTTAGGAACTTTCATGAAAAGTTGTAATATGCAGGCATGATATGTAGGAATACTGGAACAAGGATATGAGGATTTAGGGGACTGTTGTGTCACAGCTAGATTAGAAATGGTAAGTTGCAGTATTCTGACTGTGAGTCCTGTTGCATTATCCACCCAGCATATTGAAAGATATCTGCTTTACTTTCAGTCATGATCATTAGACACCTGTTGGTGATATCTTTTGGGAACATAGTAGTTGAAATTAAACAAAGGGAATAAAGAGATCCCAAATTTTATGGGGCATATCATACTACTGAGGTAGGTAATGTCCAGTATTTTCTTGTAAAGTGGTTAAAACATTTATTTATGTTATATAGCACCATCTTTTTCTGTAGGATGCAGAAAGGTTTGCCCAGGAGTTTAGTGCTACAGTGCAAGATGTGGAGAAGATAACAGGGCTCAAGTTTTACTCAGAAATGCACTATGATGATCAGGTGAGACTCCAGGTGAGGATACACTCTAACATCTGGGGCTCTGAGACTTGGTGGAACAGACTCCACTCTGACTTCTTCCAGCTCTTCTAATAGCATAATTAAATATTTGATTTTTCATTGGAATTGAAATTTAGTTAACCAACTTTAAATAGATTAAAGCCCGATGAAGCAGCTTCAAAAGGATTCCAGTTAGGTAAAGTAGCTTCAAATGGATCAAAACCTAGTGAAGCAAATGCATAGGAAATGAAACCTTGTGAAGCATTCAAAGGGACTGAAATTAAGTAAAGTAGTTTCATCCAAGTGATTGAAGCCTTCATAGGTATTGAAGCCAATTAACTGAAACCTGGTAGGGTCTGTTGCTTGGAAAAATGGTTTCAAAGGGATTAAAACCTTTGAAGCAGTTTCAGGGGAGTAGATAGCTATTGTGAAACTTTGAAGCTTCTTTAGAAAATGCTTTTGATTAGAATTCAGTAGATTAGAACTGTATATAGAAACCTTCTGTAGATACCTGTAGATAAAAACTTTGTAAATAGGTGTTGATTGTATATCTTAAAGCTCTGAATCCATTTCTGTGAAACTGGATGCAGATGTAAATAGTAGAGTGTGATGTATGCATGGTAGTCGATATTTGATACAATATTAGTATATTTTTAGCTAAGGAGGGCTCTAGATTATCAACCTTTTCGGTGAAAAAGCATTTGTTCCACGTTCCAGTGAATAAAGTAAGCAGTTCAATAAAGTGCCTTTATTTTTATTGTTTGTGATTTCAATTATATATGAATTTAAATTGTACCCCAATGCCAGATAATAATTTTACCATAGTTGTCACATCTGAATGCAATTTAATGAAAAATGGAATCAGTAATGAAGTATTCAGAATGGATATAATATTTCAAGATTTTGAATGGGATTCATCATTGATGATGCAATATTATAACTCATAGTAGCTGGAATAATTTTGTAAGGAGTGGCAGTAATTTTTTTGATAGCCATACCATATGAGTATGGCTCAGATGATTCTTCAGTAAGGTATGATATCTTGCATAGTGCTTGTACTTGGTATAAAACAATGTTATGGGAACAGTTAGTGCAGCAGTGCTAGAGGTTTAGTTATCAGCAGCAATGCACAACCCTTCATTGGTCAGGTAATTTAGTTTTGTAGTTAGATCAGTATGTTAAATGTAAAATACAGTCATAACATATTCCTGTCATGCGGACATCAAGGGACTATTGTGTGATTTTGATTATGTACTGATTTTTATTCTAGCCATCTGTTTGTCTATATCTGTGTTGCCCTATTCCTCTTGGGAACTCTGTCTTAGGAGGGTTGCCAATGCATAAAAGTTTCTGGGGTGTCCTATCCAAACACTTCTCCCTAGCATGTTCTGTCCCACTATTGTTTCAAAGTATAGTGGCATTATTGTAATGTTTTTTGAAAGAAATTACTGAAATTACCAGTAACCCCTGAATTTATTAGCTATGTATATAAGGATGTGATATACAGTAATAAATTTTTCATAAGATTTATAACCTAAGTCATATCCATCAGTTTAGACAGAAAGCAGAAAGAATTTAGACTTGTGCATGATAATTCTGCAGTGCTAGAATGTGTTCCCTGATTGAAGTCTTCATGTTCTTGATTTATTACATCCTTTGATACTGACATTATACTGTTGTTATAGTAAATCTGCACAGCAAAGAAGATCTGTAACTATATAAACTTGAGTGCTTGCTCTATTCCTAAGTTTCTTCCTCATCTTGGTCATGCTTGTGATGAGGTTGTGTCATGAAGTACCCTTTCTCACAGCATGACCCTGTTTTTACCACCTACCACCATTCCATACCTTGACAGCCAGATTTAATAGGGGACAATTGGGGCAGTAGCCTTGGGGTCCCCACAAAATGGGGCCCCCCACAGAAAGGACCATTAGAAAATTTGGTAATTTCCTGAGGAGTAGCTCCACTTGAAATATATGTCATATGGTTTGTAGCACCTTGCTTTTATCTGGCCATCATAAACCATGAGTAGCATGGATAATGTTTATAAGCATTTGGATCTATCTGTCTATCTATATTTCTAACACCTGTTCCCACCTGGAACTCCCTCAAGGGGAGTGGCCACGACAATAGAGTCTCCATAACTAGTGAACTCCTGTGCCGCCTCTTAGCTTTTAGTGCCTCACCCTTAACAGGCCACTGGCAAAGGGTAACTCAAATGCAGTGTATGCAGAGGCTTCTACCTAAAGTTCCTACTGAATACTTTCTGCCTAATGCTCCTGCCTAATGTTCCTACCTACTACTTCCATCTTATGTTTCTATCTAATGCATTAAGATGTATTAACATTATCATAACTAGAAGGTTTAGTTTACCATCTGATCTGACAATGTTGCCAAAAGTGTTCCTTGAATGTAATGAAGAAGCAGGTAGTTTCTCCATTATTTTTTTTTTTTAGGAAGTGAGTGGGAATGTAATATTATGGGGCATATGAGTGCAGTGAAAATGATGGAAATAGTGAAGGTAGTTTATTGATGATATCGTAAAAGAGGATGCTGAAAAGCCACTATTCGTGTTTAAGATTTTGTTTTGGTGGTTTGGTTATCCAGATTGCCCATCCAAAGTTTTTATATGTTCAATCGTCTTTCAGGGTTTGTAATTGATTTTTTGGATTTGCTTGATTTGCAGTGGTTGGCAGTGATGTGCCAGTGGCAGTCATGTGTGGGTATTGTGATACTAAATCTTGAAGGACATATTACCAAAATTTTTTATGATTTATTGAGGTGTTATGGATTCTAGCAACAGCTCACTGAAATGACAGTATGTTATCTGTTTAGTGTCTGTAAATAATGACAACAATGTGGCTTTGTAGAGTTTAAGGTTGTGAAAATTTGCATTGTATATTGATAAGTGAGAAAGTCACATTGAATTTTACATCATTCAGTAATTTAACAATACAATGTTGATGGCAGGGAACCTCAGAAGTTCATTCCAGGGATCCCACAACTCTAAATCTGGCCTTTCACTCTTCTTTCTTAAGTGCTTGTCAATCTCCCTCACCATTACCTCTTCTCACTGACACCTACCCTCCTCCTCAGCACCTTCCTTGGTACCTAATACTCACTCACAATTCTCTTTCAGCAGTATTTTTACCATCTACCATTCTCCCAAACCATGTACCACCTTAAACTACACTTTAAGACCTGTCTTTCTCATTATTTAAATCTTTCTTCATCATCTACCACAATTCCCCATTTCCTGCATCACTACTTGTCACCCTCCCTTACCATTTGGTGCTTTTGCACACCATATGCCACACTTCCATTCCACCGTTGCTTTCCTGTACCACATACCATGCTCCCTCATCACCTGGTATCCTCAGTCATTAGCTACCTCATTCACTGCTACCCTCTTTCTGCTGTTATCCTACCCTCACCACCACACTACCCCACCACTTACTACCCTCCCACAATGCAAACCACCCTCCATCAGCTCTTACTACCCTTCCTCACCACTTGAATCTTATTTGATCTTCTTTCATAGAACCCTCCTTCACCATTTACATTTATCTCTTTCATGAATCTCTTTCACCTTCCTCACTGCATAGTACCACCACTTTCCCTACCAGCCTTTCCTCACCAGTGACCACCTTCTGTTACTACTTACCAGTTTCTCATGCTGTGTATGACCAGTTTCTTACACTGCTTATAAGTACTTTCATTACGTTCCACATTCCCTTACCACTCATCTCTCCTTATCACTTAAGCCCTCTCTTACCATATAGGGCACTCTACCTGGGTAAAGTGATCATGCAGTGTTTGAGTGTGTGGTTATTGAGGAAATAGCAAAGGAATCAGAGAGGAACCCAAATGTTAGAAGGAGATACAAGAGGGCAATGTTTACTGAGCTGAACAGATTAGGGATTGGAATTCCTTAGTGGTATAAAGTTCTTTGAAGCCTATGATAAACTTAGTAAGTATAACAGAAGAAAGAGGGAAGGGTAGAGGAAGTTTTAGAAAAAAACATTATAGACAAAATAAATGAAAATCCTAAATTGATTCTTAAATTCATTAGAAGCAAATTGTCATTTGGAGAGCAAATATTGAGAAGTTTAGTCAAAACAGGAGAGGAAATGTATGAGAATCTGAAGGCTAAATCACACAGTGCATCAATGATGGAGGATATACTGCCACCAACCCAACTTTGATGGCATAGAGAAGAGACCAGGGCAATATTGAGAGCATTACACTATATATATAAGTGAGCTCATGAAGTATTTAGATACCTACAAGGCTGTGGTGATAAGATATCTCAACTGGTAAAATTTGGGAACGTTATCAAATACTGGACAAGCTACTTGAGATGTTTGCAAGGAACTTATTGGAAGAGAGACTGTTTCCAAGGAAATAGAAGGACATACGCACTGCATACTTTTAAGAAAGACAACAGTTGTGCAGTAAAATTCAGCCCAATGTTACAGATAAGCTTGGTCTGTAAATTGCTGAAAAGATGATCAGAAGACAAATAGATAAGTACATACAGAGAAAATAATGTTCTCTTCTATTGAGAACAATTTCCTCATCTGAATTTATAATGGAACTGTTGTTAACATGGAAGCAAGGATAGTCCAGAGAAACCAACATTTCATTTATTTGCTAAGTTATACAAATAGCAGTTACACTTGTCATTTTTTAGATACAGGGAGAGTATGTGCAAAAATCTTTAAAGTACTAATGTATTGTTTGAAGTGATGTGTAGACATCTTTTATATACATGCGAGATTTAAAAGAAATTTAATCTCTTGAGTTAGAGACCTTGTTAGCAGTTTGGTGTTAAAGGTTATATCAAAGTACATACCAGTACATACAAGAAAATGTTATTAAGATCCTTGTATAAGTAGAGATCTTGTTGATAGTAACACACTTTATTGAAAGGTCTTGTATAAGTATAAAACTTAAAGATAAGTTATCTACAACAGTATAAAAAAAGTTTTTGTGTAAGTAGAGACCTTGCTAACATACATTGTTGAATAAAGATTTATGTAAGGAGTAATACCCTGTTAAGAACACCACAGTATTATGGAAGGTATTGAATGAATATAGAACTTGTTAACAACAAATTATTGGTAAGATTTGTTGTGAGTAGAGACCTCATCAATGACTCTTCTCCAAGAGAGGTCTTGTATTAATAGAGAACTTGTTAATGACACCACTGTGAAGGGGGATCATAGATAAGTAGAGACCTTGGAAGCAATAATGCAGCTTTAGGAAAGGTCAGTTATAAGTAGAAACCTTGCAAACAAAAACATCATGAAGAAAGGTCTCATTTCAGTTGAACCTTGTAGGTAATCTCTTTTATTTCAAGTGTCTTAATAGAAAACTTTTGTAATGAGCCAAATTTTATGTGCATTTTGTATCAGCTGTGATGAATATACTTTTGATACACTTTACATGTTATTTCACACAGCTGTCATATTAGAAGGAGAATCTAAATCACTATTCTCCCCAGATTTGGTGCGTTGTAGACAAACATAGCGTGTCATATATGCATCACCATTCCGAGGCAACAAAGGTTCAACAGAGGGTCCACCTCCATTCTCTTGAGGGGTACGGTTCCAGTTTGGTGAATTAAATGTGGAGGGAGGAATCACAGAGGTTGGTGTGGATAGTATAGAGGTGTTTGTGGGATATGACATATTAGTATTAGGAGTGCGAGAGAAGTTATTGAGTTGAAAGGCGGTGGTATTCAAAAGAGTTTCATTGCCTGATGGCTGGCGTACTCGAGTACCTGGGAAACGAGTGTTAGGTGCTGAACTTCTGCGACATTGCTGTTCAGTTGACAAAACAATCTCTAATGAGTCTGTATCATTCATCTGAACTGCAGCTGATGGAACCTCTAAGCATGGAGTGATGAGGCGAGGCCATGCTATCAATGTTTCCATCATTTCATTGAATGTTGGTCGATCGAGTGAATTCCTACTCCAACAACTCAACAGAAGACGCTCACTGAAAAACAAAATGGTTTTCAGAATATATTTAATAACATTAAATTGAACAATCACATGTAAAAAGCAAAAGACTTCATATTAACCTACAATTTAAGCAATAAGTATAACAAACAATCTGAAATATTAACTGTACAGTAGTTCAAGGGGCTTCATCCATAAAACATTAAATATACTTGTCAGTCTATACCTTTTGTGCCTATGCCATACTCTTTCAGCGTTTACATTATTTTGAGACAAGTCTTATGTACCGATGAAAACCATTTAGAATCAAAGTGTAGTAATGGTATTTAAATAAAATAAAGGAAACACTAGTCTCTGTCAAGTCCTTTTTTACCCTAAATGCTCATGAATTCCATCAAAATTCTAAACCATCATATAACATTCTGCTACTGCCAATCTAAAAAAAAAGTATAGGAGTAAAGTATAATAGGTATTTGACCAAAACATAATATTCTAACACTTACAGTTGAGGTTTTACACCTTTGGGAATGGAGATAGTGTTTCCTGCTCTCACGTGTTCCAGCACCTTGTTGTTGGACATTCCCTGCAATCGAAATTTGCAATTACTCATGTGTTTAGTTCTTAGGGAAATTAATTACTATGCATGCAACAGAGGTATTTTGTGAGGAAGACTGAAGGTGTGAGTCTGGTCTGTTGAATCAAAGAGGAAAACTTACAAAGTCATAGCAGTGTGGAAGCCTTTGTTGTCTTTGGTACACTGGATGTACACTGAGGAAGTTGGAAGCTGTATACACTAGGCCCACCATGTTTAACTGGGAATGGAGTTAAAGATCTATCTGTCTATTCATCTATATATCTAACTATCAATTTATCATTAATTCCATTTCTAATTCCATGGGGGTGGGTTAGGTATATACAAGTGTGTAGCCAGGATTAGTTCATGGGGGTGAATGATGGACTTGCCAAAATATGATGAAAAGCTCAAAACAAAAGTTGTATGTAAAACTGCATCATATCTTTAGAGTCATTACTGCTTTTTTGACTCATTTGGATGTAAAATTAAATCATCAATATTCTCATACAACTAAATATAACTGTTTTACAGAAGTTTATCATAAGACTGGCAACTATTTTTGAATAACATTTATGATATTTGATAACATAAAATAGCTGATAGCAATAATCAAGGGAATTTGGTTTACTGGAACAAATTAACGTGCTTTGGCAGACAGCGAAAAATTTCAGTATTTTAAACTTATGTCAGTGTTTTAGGAAGGTGGTGAAACAGACATAGTTGCTTCATTGGTCACTACAGTTAAACAATGAAAAAGTTAAATATACATAAATATGCATTTATTTATGTCATGAGAGACTAAAATGGAGAGAATGTAAAACGTATATATGAATAACTGTTATCAATGAGTGCCGTAAGTTTATCGTATACTGGTTAGCTCAAGGGTAGGTTGATCACCCTCTTACCCCTAAATATGCCCCTGGGTATACAGAGCCTCTGAAACCACCTATATCATTCTCAACCCAGGGTGTTAAAGTGAAACATGAACTTCTACACTTACAAAAGAGCTTTTTACTTTTTCATAATGCACACTAAATTGAGTCAAGTGAAGTGAAACCACTGTCTCTTGTCAAACCATCTCTGTATACAAAATGGTTCCAATGCACCTTATCTCAAAAAGTCCATGGGATGCAAGAAGCAGCAAAACATGCACTCCTGATACATGATCAGGTCCTAATAATGTGGGATTTCAATTATAAAGAAACTGACTGGGAGGCTTTAGACTCTCACAGAGCCAAAAATATCTTAGCCTGTACAGAGCAAAATTTTCTGTATCACCATATCACTAAGCACACTAGAAAAAGTGGGGCTGGCACACATCACTACTTGATCTTTCCACATAGTAAAATGGAAAACGAAAAACTCAGACTTGATACATCAGTATTGCTTCGTCCGTTGTATGCAAGGGAGGCATGTATGGACAGGGATAAGTGGAGACTCTTTTGCCGTGGCCACCCCTTGATGGGGGTTCCCAGAGGGAACGGGCATCAGAGATATAGATAGATAGATAGATAGATAGTTGGGAAGCCTCCAGTTGTGCTGACCATGGCAGAGGTTATCTTATCTCTCTATATCTCTGATGTGCTTTCCCTTTGGGAATTCCTTCAAGGGGGCGGCAGAGGTTATCCTTTCCCACAAAGTTGAAAACATCTTGGCCATATCAAATTACACAACATTTCTTTCAGCATGTGTTTGAGTTCTGGACAGGGCAGCAAGATCATCCACAACTGAGCTGTTCAACCTCCCCTGAAGTGGTGGATGATAAAGAGGTACTTGCAATACCAGTATCTTATAATTATTTCATTATACTCCCCTCATTTCTGGTACGTAATATGTTACACGGAAACAATATCTAAGTTGTAGTGCCATTAAAAGTATTGCAAGCATGTTATTCACCACTCAGGGAAGAATGCTGTTGTCTTGGTGACACAAGAGTTTCATGTGACAGACTGCAGATGTGTGGGTTAAATTACAACCTGAATCTCTTTAAAGGAGCACCCTGGTAATGAGTACCAGAAATCTGTACAGTCAGTATAATCAGAATGAACAGGTTGGACTAAATGACTGCCAACAGTGTGAGATGACAGGGTTGAAAATGTTGTTCAACCACTATCAATATATATAGCAGCAGCTGTGTCCTGAAATCTATTCATGCTTTGAGATCCTTTTTGGAGTGGAACTGATAATAGTAAATTAATGCTACATTTGTGTACCATAACCTCTTTGAATTAGCTCTCTAACTACTATAATCATCAACTGATAATGCACGGATTCACTACTAATCCTGTCAACTGACGATGTAATGGTTCCATTCTTATTCCACCCCTTCTCCACAGATGCCAATAGCAATCTCCCACTATAGCTATGAAAACATCACATGCCTTAAATAGAGAAAAGAGAGGTGTATGGATATTATTTGCAGGGAAGCAGTGCAAGTGATTGGAAAGTGTACAGGAGAAAGTGGCTCAGGTCACAAGGAAGGTGCAGGATGAAAAACAGGGCAAATGTGAGTTTAGGTGAATATCAGCAAACTTCAGTAAGAAAAAGGAAATATTTTGGAAGCAAACTTTCAGGGAGGATACAAAAATGTTTTGGAAGGAGGTTAATAGTGTGGGAAAAAGATAAGAGAACAAATGGGAACATTGCTGAAGGGAACAAATGGGGAAGTGGTAACAAGCAGAAATCAGGTGAGGAGGAGATGGGATGGCTATTTTGAAAGATTACTTAATGTGTCTGATGATAAAGAGTGGCAGATGTAGGATGTTTTGGACATGGAGGTATGTAAAGTGAGAGAGTGGTTTGGTAAATGAGAAGAGGTGGTTAAAGCAAGTCTATATTACCTTAACAGTCTACTATTGCTAACCAAAATTTCAAAAAATAAAGTGTGACTTCCTCCACCGTTGACAAACACAGGAGATAAAAGCATGTTTTGTCTTTGTCTATTTTTTTAATTTTGCATGTACATACCTGGAAATTGGTGACTATGTGCAACAGAGCTTCGACAGATGTCAGATCAATATCCTTTGTTTCCTTCAGATTTTGTACCATTACTTTCCAGTATTTATGAGTGTTCATTGATGACCTGCAAAATGACAGCTATGAGCAAACCACCCATATTGCACACATTTCTTTTTCCTTTCTTATTTAAGAACCAAGACCAGAAAGTAACACTAATCAAGCTTGCATGTGCTAAGAGATCTAGGAAACACCCTAGTATTGCCGAAGAGCTGAAAATGATTGAGTATCAAGGGCATGGGAAGAGTAGCTTGTGCCTCATGAATGTCCCACTTCTGAACAGGAAGTGATTCAGGTGACTCCAGATGACACTGGAACTATTTCCTTCTGATTCAGAGTAGTGTTTGCTACTCCCTGAACACCTTCATCCTCGGGGGAATATGGCAAGTTTCCAATACACATATTAATATTTCATTTATCAATGTTCCTTGGTAAAATTTGGGATGTATCAAAATTTGGCTTTTAATGGACCACCCTTCCCCCTAATTAGTTAGAATGGGGGTTTACTGTAACAAAACATAATTTCAATTTACTTCAACAGCTGAGACTTGGTGTGGCTGATGTGCTATCTGAAAGGTACACATGCAAGGAAACTGTAAATCTTTTTCTGTCTTTTGATTAACAACAAAAAATCCAACAATGCAAAAACATGGAGGTCTAGCTTGGTGATAAAACAAATGCAATGCAGGTAAACTTTCTGAAAGGCACATTTCTATTCATGGAACATTTTCCTTTGATATACATTTGTACCTAAAATGATGAACAAAAACTCTTGGACAGGTTACTTATAAGGATCCTAGTTATACTCATCAGTATTATAATACTCATCTAGTTGCAATCACCTCTGACTACATCTTGTAAACTAACATACTACTAATGGACCCATCATACTTGGTATGATGCTAGGTGATGCCATAAATGTCAGATATATAAAAACCATGACTGTCCTAACAGCACATTCAGCTTATCTTACTGTGAATGCAAGTTCATATGCAATAGATACAAATGGCACATGTGCACATTTAGTGTGGACATCAAACCTACAAGTGAAATTCATATAGTAAGAACAACAGTTACTGAGGTATTCCAAGGTTCTTAACAAAGATCTTTACCTAGTTCCATAATATCATTACCAAAACATATACAAAAATGTTTTTCTCACCTGAAGAAAGACTCAATGTAGCCCTTCTCTAGAAGCAGTCTAGATAGTGATATCATGTCTACACACACAGAATCTAGTAAAAACTGCTCCAAAATGCCATATCCCATCAGCTTTTCCTGAAACTGAAAGCAGAAATATCTTGGCAAGCTAAAATTTTAGTCACAATTATCTTCATAAAATATCTTTCATAGTTAACAGAAACATTTTCATCACCAACACTTGCAAATACAAATGAAAGAAATGAAATAGATGAC
>JAUTYZ010057463.1:1936-12174 GCA_032273725.1 Panulirus interruptus | reverse complement strand
AGTATGGTGAAGCAAATTGACAACCACTGAAGTGTTGGCTCACTACACAAAAGTGAGTTGAGGGTATAATTGGGGGACATGGGGTATTCAGTATGGTGAATGAAAATGGTGAACAGCTTGTGGAGCTGTACTGAAAAAAGATTGGTGATTGGGAATATCAGGTTAAAAAAGAGGGACATGCATAAGTATAAGTGTGTGAGTAGGAAAGATGATCAGCAGGCATCATTGGATTATATACTAAATGACAAGCATTTAAAAGAGGCTCTTGGATGTGAATGTGCTCACAGGAGCAGCTGGTGGAGTATATGATCATTACCTGATGGGCACGAGAGTGAAGACTTGTAGAGGTCTTCAGAAAAGAGGAAATGATATGAGCAAGAGGAGGGTGCTAAAAGTATGTGAACTTGGAAAAGACATTTGTGTGAAGAAATATCAGGAGAGATTGAGTGTAGATTAGCAAAAGGTGAGAGAAAATGAAGCAAGGGGAGTGGGTGAGGAATGGGAAGTATTTTGGGAAGCAGTGCTGGCATGTATGAGAGAAGTTTGTGGGATGCTGAAGGTGGGAGGTGGGCTGGTGAGAAAAGATAGTGAGTGGTGGGATGAAAAAGTAAAGTTGCTAGTGAAAGAAGAAGAAGAAGAAGAGGAAGAAGAAGAAGAAGAAGAAGAAAGAGGTGCATGGGTGGTACTTACAAGGAAGGAGTGAAAGTGATTGGGAGATGTACAAGAGAAAGGCAAGACTAGAGTTCAATTACCTCAAATAGCATGACATTAATAAATTTCACTGATTTGCGGCACATTTATTAGTACAAATAAGCATCATTGCAGTACTGACCTGTATTCTTTCTCTTTCTTCTCTTTCTTTTTCTGCCTGCTTTCTTAACCGTTCTTCTCGTTTTCTAGCTAACTGGCTATTAGGAACAGGCTTAAAGGTGAGATCAGTGCGGGTGCAAGAGTTGAATTCTCCTCGATTCCAGTGACGCAAGAATCTGTTGAGTCAAAAACAAATACAAAATAGTTTACGGAACAATTATACATTATAAAAGCATTTCTGATGTAAAATTATATACTACATTAATTAACAGTCTAGTAAACAATGAAACAAAAGAAGCAGCTGGTGACAGCTGAATGCTAAGGATGCCGTTTAGGAGTTTTTTTTTTTACCACACACTCCTATACGTGCTCACTAACAAACACACACACACACACTGGTCACCCAGCTGAGCTGCAGTGTCCAGCTGCGTATTAGTAATGCCCTGTGGACAGCAGAAGATGCCATTCATTACCTACAGATGGACAGAAAAATAATAAGAATACCCATAAAGCTGACTGTAACTTGAATCTTGCCTTGTGTGAGTGCACCATATATGGCCACTGGTTTGCTAAGTCAGCAGACAAATGTATACAAAGATAACATACACTACAAAGTTGGTGGAACTGAATAAGGATATAAAAGCAAAAAGGATCCATCACTAAAGGACAAGGTAAATGCTGTATTAAGGAAGGGGGCTGTGATGGGTTACACAAGCTGGTTTGAGGTACTGAAGCTAAACTTAATAGAACAGAGAGACAATTGTAGATAATAATGGGGAGAAAGTGAGAAAATCTGGGAAGGAAGCAACACAATACTGTACTGCTCATATAAAAGAAGCTAAGGAGAATTAGGATGAAAAAGAAAAGAAAAGAGAGGGGAAGAATATGCAGACTGAGATGGTGGTAAGGAAAGCAGAGGAGTGTGAACTAGAAGATGGTTTCATTTGCTGCAGTTAAAGGAAGCCTGAAAACAACAGAAAAAATAAAAAAAAAAGAGGACCTACCTCACTTCAGTCACAGCTCCTAGACCTAACACAGGTGCACAAAACCAAGTAAACACTACATATATTCTTAAAGTCTAACTGATTAAGTTCCTTATCTTCATACTTAATCCATGATAAGTATACCTTTGCTTGTCTTTAAATCAATTTACTACAACTTTTCCATCTCCTTTTGCACATCATGATTTAACAACTGAAAAATATCTCAAAATATCACAAATATCTTTAGCTCTAAGTCTGCCTAGGCCTTAGTCCGTCATCCAAGCTATCATCTTTCTTAACAGCAGAAGCCCAACACTCTTCCTCCAAAGTTTGTGTCTGAAATATTTTATATACTCTACAATACTTTAATCAGAGAAAAGCTCCAAGTTAGAACAAAATTTCTATAGTTTTGGAAACTGATCCTATTCCTCCAAATACTATTCAGAATCTTATTATCCACAACTGCAGTCCCCTTCTTGAAAATTACTAATACAGTGCTCTTTTTAGCTTTTGAGTAGTGGGGATGGGGCCCTTCACAGTGAAAAAACTAGTGTCATTTTCTATGAAACTGGGAAAATAAAAGTAAAGGAAAAATATGGATTATAAGTCATCTATCATGTTTTTCCTGTAAACCTAACTTCAAACTGGTAAAGATTGTTCTTCATCATAGTACTTCTATACCTAATGTTTCTTCCCCTAAAATTTTTAATGTAATTACTATTATGAATTTTTTCCTTTAATGCACATCGGAAGATTAGGGTTTGGTATTGGAAATGAACAATATTATTTTTGCATTGGGAATGTGACCAAATTTCAGCCTCAAAAAGTGACAAAAAATGATCACTGTAATATAAAACTCACTCCTACATTGGGTAATCATGCTCATGAAAATTCTCAGGTATCTACCAAGACTTAAAGCAAATATCAGATAAACAGGAGCAGTTTCACCCTTACCATTCTTCTGCAGATTTATAATAACTCAAAATTCTGACAATCTGAACTTCATCAAAGAATCTTTTAAAATCATGGATGTGTCCCAAGATTTTAACGAAATTTGACTTCTGGGTACCCTTAAATCATTGTGCTGTCCAACTAGCTGATTAAAACAACTTTTAACAAACATTCTACTTGCAAGCCACAAAATACATCCTCACTAATAATGCACATGGATACAGTTTCTCTAGTTTCTCAAAAGGAATAAAGGTATACTACTAATCACAGATATATATCTGAATCATAAATGCACATATACTTACATTGCACTCTCAGACCGGTGAAATTCTGAGTCTTCTATCTTTGGTTCTGGAGAGGGTTCTCTGTGGGAAGGTGGATCATCATCATCTTCATGCTCTTCTCCTTCATGAACACTACCACCAGTGCCAAGGGTACCAGTGGGACCACCAGGATATGCAGGGTGGCTTGGTGGTACTGTGGCAGGCAAGGCTTGAGTAGTAGGTGGCTGGCCAGGGGTAGGGGTAGGAGGCTGAGCTAAATTTACAGGCATACTAGGGGGCTTAACTACAGGCCCTGTGTGGGCTGCTGGAGGCGTGGGTATTGTAGCGGGTCCTCCTGATGTTGGTGGTACCATACCAGGTGGCATACCAGGTGGTAATCCAGGTGACATTCCAGGAAGACCCACAGCAGATCCTGGCGGGCGAAGACCAGATGGCACTGGTGATGGCTGACTAGTTGGCAGCTTACCAGGAGATGAAAGATGTGGAGGAACCCCAGGCCGGCTGGCTAGCAAAGATGGCCCTAAATGGGGAGAAGCATGTGCTCCAAGTGTTGGTGATGGTTTAGTAGTGGTTGAAGAGGTTGTTATTGTGGATGAACCTGTTACTAAAGGTACAGGAATTGGAGAAACTCTGCTTGAGCTTCCCATTGTAGATGCAGGTATAGATGGTCCAGTACTACTAGGACGCTGTAAAGGTGAGTGTGGTCGATGTGACGAAGAACGAGGCTGTCCAGTATATGAATAATACATGGGACTGGGGTAACCATATGGCCCATAAGGGTACGGGTATCCAGGTATTGTGAGATGAGCTGACAAGGATGATAAAGCTGCGGAAGTAGCAACACTTGGAGGGCAAGTAGATATTGGTGGCTTGATATCCTGGCGAGGTTCTGATTTGATTTCTGCAATTATTTCTGGCCTATCACCCCTTTCTAACTTTATTTCTGATTTTAATTCAGTTTTCATTGCTTCGGCTTTAAAACTATCACTTGAGATAAGAGGTGGTTCATATTTCATTTTCTCAGGTCTTAATGTGAATTCAGGTTCTCGTTTTATATGTTCTGGTTTGATGATTCCTGGGGGTCCAGAATATTGAGGTATACCTGAGCCAGATATTAAAGGTGATCGTGATGAGACTGACTGAAGGGTTGTTGGTGGAGTTCCAGGGACTCCAACACTGTAGACTGCAGGTGCAGGACTCATTCTTGCTAAAGAAACAGTGGTGGATGGTGCTTGGCTAACTGATGCATTACTGGTTCCTGCCTGGGGGTAGCCATGAACTGTAGATGGTCTCAGAGCTGGAAGAACACCTGGGGAAAATCTAACAACTTCTGCTTCTGATTTAACTTTGATTGGTTTATCTTGTGTTATGGGGGGTGTTCCTGAAAGGCTAGCAAGCACACTATGAGGTACACTACTGACAGGTGCTCTTACCACAGAACCACGTTCTTCTGAAGGTATATTAGTAAAAGGTCGGACAGTATTTGATATAGTCGTGGTCGTCACTGGTGAATTAACAGCTATTCCAACTGAAGCCACAGGAGCTACTACAGTGAGAGAAGATGGTCTGGTGACACTTGGAGTCACAAGCTGGGGAACAGAAGGAACTCGGCTGCCAGCAACTACTGTTCTACTGATACCCTGACTTATGACACTACTGACTGGAGATATAACTGCGGCAGAAGACATAAGGGCGGACTTATCCTGGCGGACAACTGGAGATTGTGCAGAGGACACAGGAGTAGCAAGGCGACCAATTAATTGTGTTTGTACAACTGAACCACTATGGGCTGGAGGAGGCACTAAATTTCCAGGAGACAATCTGGGCACTGAAGCAGTTACCAGTGGAGGTTGCACCACACTACTCCATGTTGGCTGAACCTGAGTTGTTGTTGTTATCCCACATGTGGTAGCAACTGGAATATTAGATGGTGTGGGGGAACTTGGCATGACAGGCCATACTGTTCCTGAAGACATCAACTGTCTGGGCTTGGATGGTGGGGCAGGTGAAGGTGATGAAGCAGACATAGGCATATGATGGGATGCAGCCGCAGGTGGGGGTGATGCAGGTACCGTTGTAGCAACAGAAGTTGATGTGGGAATGGGAATGGGAATGGGAGCATCTGTGATAGTAGTGGAATGGGTGAGAGTATGAGTGGGTGATGGAGGAGTAGTGGGAGCACTGGTAGTTGCAGTAGTGGTAGTGGTAGTTGTGGTTGTCAGGATAATTGTGGTAGAAGTAGGTTGAGAAGCTACGGAAGTTATCAGTGCTTCAGGCTGGGAAGAAACAATGGGATGAAGCTGGGGTGTTGGTGTAGATGGAGCTTCTGGAGATGGAGAACTTCGGTCTCCACTTCCACCATCACCTTCATCAGAACTTTCTTCTGAGCTTAGGCCAGATATCTGGAAAAGAACATGGGAAATATAAGTTCAAGCTACAATCATTTTCACTGAAATCAATAATGAACCACAGGTACAGACCTATTATTCAGTAGGGTCATTATAGTATCCTTTGATTATATAGGAAACTTATGATTTGTAAACAAGTTGCTCTTGGCCACCCATTTCAACTCTACCACTGGAGAAGTGTTCTTTCACTGATGGTTTGAACTTCTTTCAACACATTCACAACACAAACACTCACTCCACTGGCATAAAATGTAGGTTTTGAAAGCTAAAAAATAATAATAATAAATAAAGTGGTAGATGAATCCACAAATTTCTTTGATTACCTTCTACGAAAAATTTTCTAGGAGGCTAAAGTAAAGGCCATCTTCCTCACATCATGTGCTCTAGAGCAAAGCCCAGGTTGAGCTAATAAAAAAAGTTTCTTAATCCATGTAGATATATTCCTAGCTGACTGGGATATTGTGGTTCTAAGAGGCTCAAATAAATGGTAAAGTAGCAGCGCTAACGTGTAGTGGTCACTGCATATGCGACTTTTTTCAAAGAACTCCTAATTTCTGTTACCATGCACACTGTGCAACTGCCAATCTTGGGATCATCTAAAACTTTTTTTAGCCTTTAGTTAAATCTTGAAAAAGATTTCTGTGTTTGCTCCTTACAGGTCTTTCATTTCACATGGAAAAATCTCAAAAAGTCTCTCCATCCTTTTTGCTGGATTTCTCATAGATTTTTGTTGGTGCCTTTCCGGCATATTCCAAAGGATTATTAAAGATTTAATTACTGTTCCCGCTCTGTTATGAAGTTTCTAGTTTGATACTTCCTTTCATTCCCTCAAATTGATGCCTTGCATGGATTATTATATATCTTTCTCTTCTTTCTTAGCTACATAATGTTTTTTTCACTCTTCTCATTTTACCTTGTCTTGTAGGTGTCCACACAAGAAAGCAATATCAAATTTTGCTTCTTCTATTTACAATGAATATCATTCATCATCATCAGCTTTCCATTTTTCTAAGTGGAAGACATATCCTTTAATGAAATCTAAATGATATCCTTTAATAATGTTGCAGCTTACAGATACAGATACAGATACATATGGGCAACAGTATCTATAATTAAATATGGACGATAAAGGAAAACAATTCCAGTGCACCCTAACTCTAGTTAGTATAATGACTTAAATCAGATATTAGAGGATGTTAACTGAAGTTACTTTGTAAACCAGAAACAACATTTCACATGAAGAGCAACCACGAAATGGTGAGCTAAATAAAAATTAATAACTGAGATAGAGAATGAAAATATGAGGTTATGTGGTGTGAAGAAGTGATTAGAAAGGTGTATGTATGGATGAGAGTGTTTTAGAATGGTACGGTCATACAGAATGCATGGCAGATTACAAGCTGGTCAAGAAGGTATACCACGTAGGTAGACCAAGGAAGAGATGGAGAGATGTAGTGAGAGTTTTAGTTTTATATATATTTAACAAGATATACATAGTCAGAGTCTGATTTGGTCTTTGGTATTTCATAAGATGTTAGGGGAATGATTGAGGATCAGAGGCAGCAGAAGCATTTTATGCCTGAAAGTGGCACAAATCGAGACCTTGGTCTCAACACATGAATCAACTTTGTGTGTTAAATGTCAAAAAAATACGACGTGCTTTTACAATTGTGAAAATTCATGTTTCACTTCAATGCAATAGACATAGGCTGATATGTATATAAAAAAAGTGATGCTGTGGGGGCTTTGTATATCTGATCCACCCCAGGGATGTGGATAGGTAGATGAAGATAGACAAATGAAGACTGATAGACGAAGAAGACTGACACCTTGAAGTTCACTGAATGTACTAAACCATCAGCAGGGGAAGGACATTAAAATCCTTATCATTTCTTTATACTTCTCCCAAATTAATGCCATTATGGATGACACATGTGCCTGATCACTTTCCTTTTCGTGAAAACACATCACATGATATCTTTTGAAAAGAAGAGGAATTCTAAATTCATCATGACTTTTTTACAGAGTACCTCTAAATCATACAATAATATCCGAAAGCAAATCTTGCTATTTTTGCCAACAAGAGAATACAAAAAATTATTTTAAGCACCCAAAAAGACAAACACAAAAGTACATACGTCATCACCAATGCACTTTTTCTTATTTGGTGTGGAAGACCCTGAAGCTTCATCACAGCCTATCATGCGTTTCACCCGTCGCATACACTTGTCCTCAACCTGATGAAAAGCGTGCATATAAATAATATAAGTAAATCTCAAGACCACTTAAAATTAAAGAAACTATGCATCAGGAAGGCCAGTCTTCTAGGTTGCAAAAGCATTTCTGGTACCTTGTTACAAGTCATAACAAAAATATTCTACAATACACTATGTACTTTCTTTGTCACTGCAGTACCATCCATCCCCACTACATGAGTATTTGAGATATGAGGATCCAATTATACAAGCATGACCAATTATGATCAACCATACTGATATGCAAGTCAAAAATCTATTTATATGAGCACAAGCAGATTTGGGACCTCATCTGGTAGCTCCAGCAGAGGCCTGGAGTCCTTTGGCTCTCCTTAGAACCTGCCAAAAGTGTAAAATTGATGCCCAGGAACAACAAAAATCTGTCCTTTGACAAATCCAGGACACATGTCACCATACAGTAAAAGATTGAATGGACTTTTGTTTCTTATTCCAAAATAATGTTTTTCGAAGTTTTTTCACATCCCTCTCTTACCAAAACTTGTCCCTAAGAGCGATGTATACATCAATAAAACTTCATTTCAATTATCCCACCCATATTGGCAAAGGAGCCTGACAAATCCTCAAGCACACAGAATCTCTATTTCGTATACTGGTATAAGATTTAGATTTACTCATTCAAATCTACCGTAAAAATTTCATGCTTTGGGGAGGAAACCACCACCATCCAGCCAGTCTCCAACTTTTTGATGAGAAGAGACATGCTTTATTGCTTTAAAACCATGCACTATTAATCATTCATTAATCCGAAAGATCTAATAATGCTATCTGTTTCTCAGATAAATGAAATAATACTTTGTGTAATGATTAAGTTCTAAAAACTGACTAAGGTAACCCAAGACCCAAGGCCAGGAAACCTCCCCCCCCCCAATCATATGAATTCGGTGGAAAAATAGGTTCCAAGATTTAAGTGACCATTGTATGAAGTTTTTCTAGTAATGTAATACACTCATAAAGTGGGGGACAGGAAGAACATATATCCATATACACTTTTTTTTGTACATATTCACTATTTCCTGCATTCGAGGAGGAGCGCCAGGAACAGATGATGAAATGGCCTCATTCACTCACATCCACCCTCCAGTTGTCATGTATAATGTATCGAAACCAGAGCCCCCATCCACAACTAGGCTCCTCAGACTTTTTCATTGCTTCTAAAACACTTGCACCTTTTCATCTTTCTTTTCATGGCCAGGTGCATCAGCATTAATAATCTCTCATCCCTTGTCATCCACTTTCATTTCTACCCAAATGAGTCTGGAAAAATTATAACCTCAACTGCCACATCACATACTTTTGCATTCAAATCACCCATCACTTTTGCTCAATCTCTCGCATCAAAATTGCTGACACACCCATTCAGCTGCCCACAAAACACTCGCCTCTTTTCATCATCCTTCTCGTGGCCCAGTGTATAGGTACTAATATTCACCCACCTTGTAATCCACTCCACTTTCATTTTTACCCATATCTGACTGAAGCTCACTTCCTTACACTCTCTCAAATATTCTCAGAACTCCTCCTTCAGTAGAGGTGCTACCCCTTCCCTAGCTCTCACCCCCACACTAACCCCTGACTTAACCCCTAAGACATTTCCAAACTATTCTTTTCCCCTATCCTTGACCTTTGTTTCACACGGAGCTAGAACATCCAGGTTCCTTTCCTTACAACATACTACCTATCTCTCCTTTCTTATCTTGATTCCACCCAAACACATTCAGTCAACCTCGCCAGAGCCTTTAAGGAGGAAGAGCACTCATTGGTATGCTCCTTTTTCTGTTCCAACTTTTCAAAATCAAGTTACAAGAAGGTTTTATTGGATTCAACCTGCATCTGATTACACCACAAGTGAAAAGGCCCATGATATGAGGGTGACTTTTCACTTCCGTGTAACTTCATGCACACTTCTTGGCCCATTTTCCCACTTGGTAGATGTGACTAGCTTCATGGGCACTCTAGGAGCCCCATAGATGGGGATCCTGAGGCAGGAAGTTAAGGTAAGGTAGTGCATGTTAGAATACGTATATGCATGAATACCATTAGACTGATTCAAACCTTCTTGGGGGCCGGCGAGCCTGAAAGTCGAGAAGCTCTTCTATCAGGAGTTCGTCTATCTGGAGTTCTCCTGTCTGGTGTAGGGCATTCATCAGTCATATCAGGGGTGTTTGCTCGAGAACGCCGAGCAGTGCGATGACGAGTGCTTATTTCTTTGGATCTGGTGCGAGTTCTCATTCTTAAATCTTCTTCTGAGGGAGTTGGTGGTGGCCGACCTGAACCAGGTGGTGGTTCACGGGGGTTTGTGATTACTGGCAAATCTCCATACCTCTTAAAATGAATGCGACACTCATAACATAGCAGCTGTTTATCTTTACCTGCATGATGCCAATCCCGTGATGCTGAAATACAAGTATAGCTTTGTTAGTAAATCTTTCTTTGCTACTCAAATTTTCATGTTCAGTCATTACACACTATGGGTTGCCTCAATTGCTACCCTTCCCTCTGTGGAAGAGCACTATTTCAGTCAAAAAG
>JAUTYZ010057241.1:0-12179 GCA_032273725.1 Panulirus interruptus | reverse complement strand
TTTCATTTATTTTCAATCCAGGTTATGTCCCATCAGACCTTCGTCTTTTTTCTTTTTAACCTCATCCATGTCAGAGAATCATCAGACTGTTTCTAGTTGACATTCACTCAAGTTATATTACCAACATAAAGTATTTGAACACTACCTCCTTCTGCTGGAAATTTTAGGGTTTGTATACAGTGGGTGAAAATCCTATAGTTCATGGTGCTCAAACTGATTCGTAAAATGTGGTGCAGTTTGCTGCAACGAGACCTTTAAATCGGACAACAGACTCAAAAGATGTGTTACAGTTGGCCACGAAGAGAGACCTCTACGATCCCCTTTTCACATATTCCCAAAATGTGTAGTTTGCTACGAGGCAGCCTTGGAGTTCAGGTGTCTGCATCTAAAGTAATCCAGTTTAGGAGTTTGGACAAGGTGAAGTTCTGAAACCATCAGAAGAAAAACTGAAACAACTTATGCAAGAAGTTCTTTGGTGGAAAAAAAAATGGCTTTCTGTTGATGCAGACGCCACTGTCATCAAAACGAAAATAGAGATATCTTATTCAAGAAGTTGTTTGGCAAAAGAAATCTGTATTCATGTGGTGCTACAGCTGCCTCTGTAATGCTCTTGCCAGCATCATATGATTTTTTTTTTCCTGTCCTGGATCTGCAGTGCTTCGTGAAGACGGACAGCTGTTCAATTTTGTATACTGGAAGGAAGAACTCTTGTTGTAAAGTGAACACCAATAACATGAAACTAGCCATGTGTATGCATAAAGAATTTGTACATTCAGCAGCAGGTTAAATTTATGACCTTGACGAATAACTTCATTATGATAATTATACTTTAAATTCGAGACTGCCAAACTTGGCTGAAATTCATAAAGAATTAACAGTTTCAACTACCATAAGTAACGCCGTAGGCGGTCACTAATAGCCTCTTGAAATGCTCATTTGTGGATTTGGTTGTATTCTGTAGTGCATCGATGTTTACAATGCTTTTCTGACGTCTCTTTGAACCTGGAACCACATTGTTGCTGTACTTTGGATATAGTATTTTATTTTTCTCTGTACATATCATTTTCCTCTAAGCCTCTGTATTGCTGTGGTTTTCACCCTTTCCCATCTCTATGAAGTTCACCAGTTTTAGCAAACGATTTTCTTATTTTTTCTTTCAAAGGACTTCAAGCAGCAACAGACTGTTGGATCAATTCGAGGCTGTTTGTGATAGTGAAAGAGTTGAAATTAAAGTATTAAGAGTGTAATAGGAAACAGATCAGCTATGGCGAAGTATCTCTTAACTATATGTGTATTTAAAAAGGTGCAGATAATGTCAGCTCTGAAGCTAGAGCAGAGAAGCTCATGTTGAGAATTACCTGTTAACTTTATGTGTAATTAAGAAAGTGCAAATAATGTCATTTGTGGAGTTGGAACTAAGATTTGTCAAGTCTGTTTTTAAACGCATCTGTTCTCCCCCTTTCCTTTATTTTCCTCGTGGGTTTGGAGAAGAAAGGCTCGTTCCCCCGACCTATCTCTTCTACTCTTGTCTCCATTTCTGTTAAATTCCATACGAGGCGTGCAGTCATCAGAAAGTCTGCCAGAATGTAAGGATGTGTCAGACTACACAACGGCCTTTCAGTACCTTTAAAGGCTTGTTCAGAACATCTAAATATCCTAACTAATATCATGTTCGATTTGATGTAAATATATAGTGAACAAATGAACAATGAGACTCGTTACTAAATCAGGCTAAAGATCTACTCAGACCAGCTTCATGAGCAAACATACATGCGCGTATGAGTAGCGTCGGGGAAATTAACTACGTGTAGCTAGCTTAGTGTAGCAAGCTTTAAATAACGTTCGCAAAAGCTTATTGAAAAACGAGGGCCAAGGAATAATGTTTAAAGATATCATTGCATATTTGTTTCACTTGCATTAAAAGGTTATCCATCAACATGCAATTTCCTCGCCACAAACTATCACATGACATGAATCCCACATTAAACATTTATTTCCTGTGTTTATGTTGTATATAGGACTGTGGGCCGCAGGTGCTCGTGCCTAGAAAACAAGCGACTGGCTCATCACCATATCGTTTGTTAATTTACTATGATATTCCAACCACACGAACTGGGAAACAGAAAATGGGTAACATCACATACACAACCAGGGCTTGCTTTTAGAAATAGTTTTATGATTTTTTTTCCACACAGCGGAAAACATCACTTTCGGCCAAATGCATCGTAACAAGCTCTAATGTGTGATCACAGATTGCTGCAGTCCCATCCTGTGGTGAGGGAGTGAGTAGAGTAGTGTTGGCAGGCATGGAGGGGTTGCTGGCCATGGTGCATGGAGAGGATGATGGCAGTGATTAATGGAAAGGTTGGTAGCCATGGTTGATAGTGGAGCTGGTAGCCATGGTAAATGAAAGGGTTGGTATCTATGGTTAATGGTGGTGTTGGCAGCCAAAGTTAATGGCCAGTGGAGAGGTTGGCTTCCATGGGTAATGTTTAGGTTGGTAGCCATGGTTAGTGGAAGGATTGGCAACCATGGTCAGTGGAGGGGTTTTTTGCGTCATTCTCCAATGACGCTACACGCGTCCTCCATACCTGTCAACAACCTGAAATGTTACCGGACTCCGCTTGTATCTAATTACCCTGTGGGTGAAAAGTCGCCCTCGGCGAAGTTGTGTCATCGTTACTGACCGTAAAGAAGTACAATTCCGTCGAGGAACTTGTCACTCCACAGAAGTACATTATTTCCCTGATACTGTATGTAGCGCAACCTTGAAGCTAAAGGAGCGCCGTAGTAGAAGTTCTGTAATCACCTCATCAAGCACACCAGATCTACTGTAATTACCTCATCAAGCACACCAGGTCTACTGCAATTACTTCATCAAGCAACTGGTATGGACGTCGTATGACCCTTTGTGACCTAGGTAGGTCATAAGCCTTGGTCCGAGCAGGTAGAAGACGCTGACCTACACAACAGGAGGTACCTCGTGTGACCTCATGTGACATAGTTAGGCCTTGCTTTAAGGTTCCAACAGGTGGATGAAAGTGATTTTTACAGCAAAAGGTCACATATTCTTCCAAGGGCCCAGCGTAATAGAGTTAACAGTCATTCCCACACAACTAGCGCTATCGGCGTGGTCGAATCATTTTGCCTTATATGTGTCTGGGCATCAGTACTGTCAGACAGTAAGGACATGGAATGAGGGATCTCCCTGATTTACTGTCTTTTAACTTAGGTAAGCTTTTAGCTCCGCAAAACACTCCCCCTACCCATCCTTTTATTAGAAATTTGTATTACATTGTGTATTTACCTTTCCTCATACTGTTTTTACAGGCGGTAAGAGCTCATCGGTGTTTCTGGCCTTGTCGAACCATTAGTAGGTCTTGAGAAAACTGGTTGGACAGAATTGTGCGCCCAACTGAGAGGTGGCCGCGGGAGAACTCAACCAGGCCTTGTGCGTCCGGCCTACCTTGGGACACTTTTTTCTGATCAGTTGCCTCATTTATTTTCTATTAAGAAAGTTATTGTGTTTAAAGCAATCTTTGTCTGCAGTGGTACACCACCCCAGAATCTGAGGCCTAGCCATCGACTATACCCGTAGCGGGAAGTGGTGGTGATCGGCCTTTGCCAGATACCAAATCGAAAAATGCTGGATTTATGCTGTTACTTGCAACCTGTTCAGTGACTCTGGCTCCTCTCAATCCCTTTTTGATCAAGAAGGTTATGATGGCCAGGCTAGAGCTATTGATATAGTGAGGAAGCTAGCAAGTGGTGACCTTAAAAAAGTTAAGTCTTAGAATGAAGTTGCAACCCTGCTTAAGGTGAAAAAGTTTCATTTATATTATGTTGTCCCTTCTGTACCTGGGACCATGAATTCATGCAGAGGGGTAATCTCTCCTGATGTCGTGGACGTGAGGACGCTAATAAGTGGTCGTAGATAGACTCCTTGCTACATTTTGCAACGTCGAACGACGAAGAACCTCCTTAATGACTCTTAACTTGTTGGAAAATCACGATTACCCAGCGAAATAACCATCTGGTTGCATAAAGGTATCCATAAAACCCTGTGTGCTTAATACCTTACGATGTTTCACATGGCAGAAGTATAGCCACGGTGAAAAGGCTTGTACTCATTCATCTTGAGGAAAATATGCTACGAGGACCACGTTGATGACAACTGCACATCCATGGTACAACTTTGCGGGGTCAACCACTCAAGCTCGTTCCGAGAATGCCCTGTGCAGTAAAGGCAAAGAGAACATTTGATATGGTGAGGCAAGGAAGAGGGTGAAGGAGACTCATGAGATTCCCAAACCTAAGGAATCCTATACTTGAACGCCACGAGTTGTTGAACCACTTTCTGTGACTCAAGACGATTCCCTAGACACTGACTCAGATGGTAACCCTGACAAAGACCTGTACTCCTCTGCTGGACCCAAGAAAGGGAAAGAGGACAAGACTAGATTAACGAAACTAACGAAAGAAACTAGGTCGCTCGTCGCCGCTCCTGCGGCTCCGGTGAGGAAGAATATATTTACCAAATCTTCCTGAGTGGAGTCGTTAGAGACAGTGGAGGAAAATAACGCCTTCACTTAATGACAACAAACTCCTGATCCCACATCACAGGCGAGCAAACTCTGAGAGAATAAGGAAAAAATAGAGATACTAACTGGATAAAACTCCTTGACACAAATACAGTTGAAGAGATGTGCAATATTTCTAAAGACAGATTACTTCTCATCGAGAGTAAAGACGCCCCAAGGCTCGTGAAGAGAAACAGTACAAACTTAAGACCATCCTGGATGACTAGGAAAATAGAAGAATTCATCCGCCAAAAGAGAAAAAATTTAAGAAATTTAAGTTAATAGGAAACGATGAAAATCGTCAGGAACTTGTTAAAATACAAAGGGAGTATTGAAAGGTCATAAGACAAAGTAAGCGCGAACATGAAAAGAGAATTTCCTTCATTGTTAGAAACAATCCTAAGAAGTTCTTCAAATATGTAAAACAAAGAAAAAATGTAAAAGATACGATGGGAAGGTAAATAACAGAGCATGGTAGGGTAACAGATGATGACATGGAAATGGCATCAAAAATGAATAAATCCTTCAACTTCGTGTATACAGTCGAGGAAAAATCATACAACCACAAAAAAAAATTTCAAGGGACTGATGACTGAAAGATAAAGGCAAGGGAAATTAAGAGTTATGAAGTACTCAAATACTTCGACCAGCTATACCCAAGCAACTCCACTGGCCCCGATAACAGAATCCCAGGATTGCTGAAGGAGGTCACATGATAGGTAATATTTCCCATACCGAAAACATCTAATACATCATTAACGGAGGGCAAGGCGCGAAATGACTGGAAACTGGCGAATGACACCTTATATATAAGAAAGGAGATAAGAAATGTGCCTTGTATTACAACCTAATTAATCTCACGTCAGCAAAATAATGGAAAAGAATAAAGACAAATTGTAACAATAATAGAAGATCACGAAAAAATATCAGACAACCAGCAATGCTTCCGCAAAGAAAGATCTTGTGTAACAAATTTGCTTAAGTTTTTTTAAGTTATATATGGCAATTAAGACTCAAAAGATCCCTCTGAGGTAACATACTTTGACTTTCAAAAACCGAATGTAAGGCTCCATAGCTGGGAACATCGACTACAAACGCCAGACGCAATTCTGACCTTTTTCAGTGCTCTTGTAAGCCCACACCTTGAATATGGAATCCAGTTCTGATTCCCAGACTACAAAAATGATGGGAAACAACTGGAACAAATACAAAGACGAGAGACAAAACCGATTCCATTTCTGAGATAACTGGCATAAGAAGAAAAACTAAGAAGACTAAATGTCTCTTCTCTTAAAGAACTGTTAACCAAGGTGACCAAATAAGTTTTCAAAATCTTTGATAAATTCGATGATATATATTATCAAATCTATCTGAAATGCAATGGAATACAGTAAATAAGAAAAACTAAATAAAATTTATAGATGAAAGATAAAATACTGATGTGGAAAAACAGTTTCTTTGCAAACAGCTACGTTGAACTCTGGAAGAAGTTACCATCAAGCATTGTAGATGCCAAGACTCTAAAGACCTTCAGAAACCGGATAGATAAAATTTCATTAATCTAGGTAGCTACCGAATGAACGCAGGGAGAAGAATATATATACATATTAATTCCCATTTTCATTCCAGACTCAAAGAATTATTGAAGGTGCATCAGAGGATGGGATGGTGCATAAAGGTTTCATAGTAGGATTTCCTTTTCATTCTATCCTGTTTAATTTCACGCAGTCTTATTTCACCAATGCATGGGTATCCTTCCATTGTTTATCCTGACGGATGTTGGTGCCGGATGAAGTGGAGGGTGAGGGGAGAGAGCCTTCCTACTGTTCTATCCTGACCTTATCCATGTAGAATAGGAACAGATAGACTGAAGCTCAAAAACAGACAACCTAGACATGAGTCTATCTTTCCCCTGGACTCTCTCTCTCTCTCTCTCTCTCTCGCTCTCTCTCTCTCTCTCTCTTTAAATCATTTCCCCTGTCTTTCAGTTTTCGTGCTTGCTGTTGAGCTCCTGCCACTTTCCCTTGTGCTCCCTCCACACACACGCAGTTACTGACCATACTCCTCCTTTTTCAGTTTCAATACCAGTTCATCTTCCTTGTTCTATCATTCACAACCACTATCTTATTTACTCATGTTCCAAGCATGGCATACCAAATAGCTTTGTCCCAGGCTTTAGTACTGCTTCCTAAGATACCTTCCACTCCTCTACCACTCCCCTAGTCACATTTACTCTTACCCTGTGTCGTTCTTCACTTAGTCTTTTCAGATATGTCTGCAAATGGGTCACTTTTCTAAGCTCGTTCATATTCACCTCGTCTCTTCAAAGCATGGATGTCATTTTCTCTCTCCATGAACCCGTCACCCCGTGTCGCTCTCGACTCCACCAAGAAAGGATCAAACATTCCACCTGCTGCCTCTCACACAACATTCACGTCCAACAATCTCATTTCTACACGCCCATAGACCCCGAGCCAACTTAACCCATGTATGTTTATCTATATATCTTTTCTTGAATCACGCATTTCTATTCACATTTTCTATTGCAGCTCAAAACTTGACAAGGTATTCCCCATTTTCCCTTACGCGAGAGAACCCATTCCCACATGTCATACCATCAGTTGCCATTTCCCCCCGCCTTGTATTCACCACCGCTGGCACGGTGATTCGAGCCCTTGCTTCAAAACTATCAGAATACCTCATCCGAGGCTGCATCACCTCTGTTGGCGAAATACAGTACAGTCTCGTCAAAGAACTCACTTAAAAAAGGAGTCCATCCTTTCCCTGTTACTGAGTGTAGCGCATTTTGGATCTGCAGCAGCTCCTGGATAAGTGAAAAGTCCCCTTAACGAGGCTATATCACTGGGAGTAAAGTTTCGTCAAAGAACTTCTGACTCCAAAGGAGTCTACATTTCCCCGCTACTGGTAGTAGCGTAGACCTGGGCTGTAGGAGCATTCAAAAAGATTCTGGGTAACTCTGGGACCCATTCATGGGAATCAGTCCTGGGATAGTTACTGATTGACTGATTGAATGATTGATTATGAATATGTAGAGTTAGAGCTTTTTCATTTTCCTTCCTTATTAACTTTGCCATGACTTCTACATCCATGAATATTGTTTATATGTCTGTCTTCTCCAGATCTTCTTTGTCTACAAATAATTCAATAATTATTTTTACACAATAAGAATACCAATACATGATCGCAAGGAATTTAGTTTTGGGCATCTACCAGTCTGGGGGTTTTCTAGATAGTTTTGGAAATCTATTGGGAATGTTCTTTGGATGTAGGTAAAATAAAATATTCTTATTTGTTTAGTACTCTATAAAGCTGATTGAATATGTTTGCCAAGAAAGTCAGAAATCCATGGAACATTTTTCCATGAGAATTAGCTTTGCTCCGGTAACGTAAACATCAGTTGTCAGAGCACTGGGTCATCCGTTGCCGGTGACTGATCGATCTTTTTAAAGTACTTTTCGCTATGGACGTAACTACATTCTTTGGCCCAGAGGTGGACCGGCATAACAGAGGTGGAAGCAGCTGGAGGAGAGCAGAGCGAACAACAAAAATCAGTCTCAAAGAAACAAATTAGTGAGGAACGACGGAAAAGATTCAGGGTCTTTACTTCTACGAGTAAAGTTTATCCAGAGCCAGTTTTTCCTTATACACATATGTAGTAAAACATTAGCTGGAAAGTGAGCGTTGATATATCATTCAACCATCCTTTGTCTGAAGTAGATAATGCTGTTTGCAAATATATGTTCTGCTTGATAGTTTATCCTTGTTTCCATCGTCATCATAATTACTTAGTTGGATCATTATATTCAGACCAAGTACAATGCATTTACTATCGTCTAAGCACTAAATTTCCATTTCATCATCATCCACTGACTACCTTTTTAACTTTTTATTATTGGAAAGGGTTACGTAATGATTCACCTAATATCGTCCATGTCTCTGTTGCTATGAATGTCAAATTAGTATGTTTTTTTTTTTACCTAGTGTAACTAGGAAAGTAATATACATTTCATTTGTTATGAATGACGAAGTAGGATTTGTTTCCTCCGTTGTTTATAGAAAGATTAAGGTTTACTTGTTACATCGGGCGGGTTGGGATATGGTTCTCCTGTTGTATCTAGCAAATCAGTACATGTTCCACTGGGTATAATTGGCATGGGTTGCATCATGCAAGGTCGTTTAGTGTTACACCAGCTATAGTCAGCGGAGTAGCATATGTATTATATCTTATGACTGGCTAGGTAGCGTATGCTTCACTTGTATTTAAGGAGTAGCACGTGTTGTAACTAGCAGCCAGTGAGAGATTTTTAACAATGAACTATTCTAAAAACTTAAAAGTAGTGATCAGGTCACCCCTCACTCCTCTCTCTTCCAAGGAGGGAAAATCTAAGGCCTCTAGCAATTTCCAATAACATATCTCTCGAATTCTAACCTGCCGCAACTGATTACTAATGACAATACTTCAACTTGCATTGTAACCTGACGTATTAGACCAGAACTGAAATCGTCTTGCTCTGAGTAACATTACTGTTGATGCTGTTGAAGGGTATTCTAGATTTCTGTCTGTCTGTCTTCCTTCACTGCTTGTATCAACATCGTCCAAGACCTTGGAGGGAGAGGGTAACCATGGTGAGGGCTGTATCATAAAAGCACTAATCCTTAACATACAGTCATTTTCAGGAAGTACTGCCCATAGTAATGAGCAGCCGCCGCTCGTGGCTGGCACGGGTCCAGAGGCAATTACTAAGGCGGAGAGGACGACTTAATTGATATGGAAATTGAGGCTGGGCTGGAAGAACGAATCTGCTGCATATATTTATAAAGTTCTTCTGAGTTCTTGTTATCGCAGGGACGTCGTTCACACAGACAGGAGTATTTCTGAGACGGGTTTCTTGTAAAAGTATGGAAGTCTTCAAGTTTCAGCGAACCGTTATCAATTTTTTTTTCGTATTTCCAGTTATTCCACAATTGCTACTTATATATCATTAAGTGGATTTATATCGAATAAATGAATGGCTGTGGGAGGGCCTTGATCTCCTGCCGTCTTCGTCAGTAGCCGGATGTAGTGCTTCAGTAAAAAAAGATTATTCTTTACAATGGTACATCTGCCAGACTCCGTATAAAGAAAGATATGGCCCAAGGTAATTGTTTGAATGATGCAGATAAATCAACTCGATTGGAACACGAAAGAGATACTAAGATAATGATAATGTTACAGGGAAACAAATGAAAAAAAAATAATGAAATGCTTTCTTAGTGTCTACATTGCGCTTCGGACCACTGTAGGGCAGACAAGCACTATAACTGATAATCAAAGATAGTGGGGAGTTGGTAACATCAATGGCCAATCTCTGGAATCTTTAAACAGTTCTTGCAAGCAACTTTACTGATACCACAGCAATCCCATATATACCACTGCAATATGAACACTGAAGTACGATGTATATATATATATGTATGTAGAATTGAATACATGCATACGTACATACAGGAGTACGGTTACACAGAAACATTGATATTTATGCTTTTAGAAATTCCTTCCTACAGATATTGGGAACTGCGTATTCTAAAGCTATGGTTAAAGTAATTTATGGATATTAACTACTGCGACTGGAACACAGATTTACACTCAGTGTAATGCATTAACAACACCAGGTTTTAAGTATTATTTTCTCTCTCTCTCTCTCTCTCTTATCGTACAAAAAAAAATCCAAAATGACATTAGAAATAAAGAAAAGTATGGAATTCGATAATTTATAGCAAGTAAAAAAAGTAACTTGCTTAATAATGAAGAAAACTCACGAAAACCTCACCAAATGTTCACGAAGAGTCAGCATGTACCATTTTTCGATGTTGTCTTAGGATTGTGTCTTTTCAGTGGCTGTCTTCCTTCCTCTAGTGGGTGTGACTATCAGAGTAAGAGTATAAACCAAACAAATTGATAATACATAGTGATGCTTCCTTTTCCAGAACTGATGCCTATGTTAAACATTTATGATCAACTAAATATGGACTCGTATACATTATTTGTTGAGGTCAAAGCACCAGAGGTCGTTACCACGCTTTCGAAAAAAAAAATTTTCTTTTAACTTAGGCCTTTTAATTCGACCCCCTGTACATGAACCCGAAGGTGACCTAAACACTTGATCCTTTTGAAGGTTAGGGAAAGTTAACTATAGTAGGTCAGCCAGTTGGTCAGCAGGGGTTAATTTTCAAATGACCAGAAACCTAATCACGCCGAGTATGACCTGATTATAGTGTCGTCTGACACTATACATGTGGGAGAGACGTGCTTGGACCAGTACGGAAAATGTAAACACTTGTTCCCGCCAGTAACAGATGATGCTGGGATTAACTTTGGTGCAGAGTCCACCGGGTTATGCATTTATGATGTGCTTTTTATGTGCGTATATTTGCAGCTGAGGTGCCTCCCAAGCGTTTTAAGAACTTCAGATATGATGTTGTTAGAATCCCATTAGCAAAACTTTCTCTATCCAGGAGAGTGAAAATGATAGAGTTAAAAGCCGGACCAGCGAGTGGTCATCGTTTTTTGTTCGGTTCATTTTACTGGTTTCATTTGTTTTCTTATCCATACTTGGTCATGATATGAGTCTGCCCTAGAATAATGGTGCAGCACAATATGGTACAGTCAGTTTGCCCTTATCTGGGAAAATTTGATATCCCAAAATCTAGTTCACCAAAAAGAACCTTATTTGTAAAGCATTTTTTTTTATGAAGCCATACTGCCCTAGCGTGTATTTCCCTATACTTCACACACTGCACTGGACCCTACATGGACGCTAAAAAAAAAAAAAACACGGCTGTCTCTCTGAAGCTCACAAAACCACTTGTTAGGACTTGCTCACACCTGCACGGCGAGTCAAGATACTGGGAGAAGTGTGTGAGCGAGATTTGACAGTGATGATCCTAAACTGTGGAGAATTTCTCTCTCCACAGTTTAGGATGTTAAGGCAAACATCATGTTAGATGCAAGTCTTGGTAGAAAAAACTACAAAACGCAGGTGTCAAAAGGAAGTAAAAGAATAAATTTCCATCGGAATGACCAGTTTCAAAGAAAGATGCGTTTACAGAAAGAAGGACAAAGCAAAGGATCCTCATATATACGACTGATAGAGAGATGGCCAGTACATTGAGAGATAAACGCTAGTTCGGTACAGCATCTAATGTCTTTCTACTCCTACCGCGTTAATCCATGAGTTTCTGTTCTCCTCCACCTTCACAAACAGCCTCGTTGGAACGAATGGCCTGTTGCTGTTTGAAATCATTTGTATCCTGTAGGAATGTGATGATACCGCTTTGTACGCTGTGACTCCCTCACAACAAACCACCTTCCTTTCACTGACAGAGACGCTCCAAAGTCCGTGCTTCTATCACATCATATACACAGAAGGAGGAACTGACGAGCGACGTAGAAACAGGAGACAGCAAACGGGATTAACCGCCTCTTCCGTGCATGAACTGATGGACAGATGTCAAAGACGGAAGATACTTCTTCAGCTCGTCTCAGGAATGAAATTCTTAGACTCTTTCATGACTTCGAAAAAGAGCAAGGTTCCCGCC
>JAUTYZ010057023.1:0-12179 GCA_032273725.1 Panulirus interruptus | reverse complement strand
TGCCCCTCTCAGCACATTTACATCCAAAAGTCTCTCTTTTACATGCCTATCAATTAATATGTAATCTAGTAATGTCCGTTGACCATCTCTCCTAATCACATATGTATACTTGTGTATATCTCTTTTTAAACCAAGTATTCCCAATCACCAGTCTTTTTTCAGCTCACAACTCCACAAGCTCTTCACCATTTCCATTCAGAACACTGAATACCCCATGTGCATCAATCATTCCCTCAACTGCCACATTTCTCACCTTTGCATTTAAATCACCCATCACTAACATCCAGTCTCATGCACCAAAACTGATGACACACTCACTCAGCTGCTGCCAAAACACTTGCCTCTCATGATCTTTCTTCTCATGGACAGGTGCATAAGCACCAATAATCACACATCTATCACCCTCCACTTTCAGTTTTACCCACATCAATCTAGAATATACTTCCATACAATATATCACACACTCCCACAACTCCTGCTTCAGGAGTAGTGCTTCTCCTTCCTTAGCTCTTGACCTCTCATCAACCCCTGACTTTACTCCAAAAACATTTCCAAACCATTCTTCCCTTTTACCCTAGAGCTTTGTTTCACTCAGAGCTAGAACATTCAGGTTTCTTTCCTCAAACATATTACCTGTCCCTCCTCTATTCTCATCTTGGTTACATCCACACACATTCAAACCCTAATCTGAGCCTTTGAGGAGGATGAGCACTCCCCGCCTGGTTCCTTCTGTTTCCTCTTTTAGAAATTGAAATACAAGAAGGGGATGGTTTCCAGCCCCCCGCTCCCGCCCCCTTTAGTTGCCTTCTATGACACGCGGGGAATATGGAGGTAGAATCTTTTCTTCCCTACCTCAGGGTATTTATTTATCATGTAATAATATGTATGGTAAAAATACAATACAATGTATTTCTTATAGAATGCAGCAAGTGTTTGTAGCCAGCACTTGTGTTTATAAGATACATGGCTGCTTGGCTACAAAAATGGATAACAAAAAAAATAGCTCCCAGCTTTCACAACACCTGCCTGACAGACAAAAAAGTACTGCAGAAATTTAAAACCCCATGCCACACTTGGTATAATGGTATCCATTATCTTGAGCATGGACATTCAAAATCACAGTTGATGATACTGCATAAGGGAACAACCAAACTGAACAGAAAAAAAATGCCACTTCATATGTGCATTGAGAGAGTCAAGGTTATTTTCTTGACTCACTGAACGATGATTCATAGTGCTTTATAAGTAGTGCACTTACCTCCCAGCACCTATCCCTGTATGGGTCCTCTTCTGCTCTTAGTTGGTGGTCCTCGAATTGTATTTTCCATATGAATGATAAAAGAGTTTTTTCTGTTTCAGTGATGGTTCTTTCTTCGTTTTCCTTGGTCTTATATTACGTTCTGAGTTTATGGTCTTTGTTCATCAGTTCATTTTACAGGTTTTCTTTTCTTTGTTGGGTGAGCTGTGGCTTTTTCTTTAAGGAGACTGCAATTTTTTTTCACCTCCTATACGGGGAGAGTCTCTCATTCTACTCCAGACCTATTGCACTTTTTTCTTACTGATATATGCCTGTTGCTGTTTAGAGTAGTTTTGTAGTCAGGCATTTAACACACTCCTTTGGTGTTCTGGTACTCAACAGGGTTTCCTATTGTACTGAACACATCTCATTCATTACATCTTTCCATTTTATCCAATAACTATGCTGTGTGCCCTGATGGTTTGTATCCATTCTTGTTTTTACTTTAGTTAGGTTGTGATCAGAGTACAAGGTGTTTGAGATGGCAATGTCACACATAAGGTCTATATTATTTGTAAAGTACACATCTATTGTGATACTGCTTCTGGTTGGTTTCATTATTTACCTACTGAGCCAACTGAGAAAGAACTTGTCACAAGGTCTAAACAGTTCTCTTTTCCGAATCTGTTCAACTGAGCTGCTTCTGGCAGGATAATTGGCTACAATGATAACTACTCGTTTCCATCCTATGTGTGGTTGGTTAAAGTCCATATGTTAGATTATGTTTGGTACTTGGCTTCCAAGGAGATCAAGGTAGATTTTTATATTTCTTACTTGCTCTGTTCATTCTTGTGGCTTTGTGTATGGAGGCTTATAGATTAGTGCAATGACCAGATATTGGTTTTCAACCTTGACAACAAGCTCCTCCCATCTTGCCAAAAGGCAGGGCTAGCGTAGAGAACTCACCACAGGAAAATCTAGACTTGCAAAGAATGAGCTGTGTGAGTTAAGTGTTGTCATGTGTTATGTGTAACAAGGAGAGATTGTGTTTGTGGACAGAATGCCAGCTGTCCACATGTGGGTGAGGAAGAAAGAAAAGACAGCTATCTGGGTCAAAGGAGTGCAACATGACAACCACTAATGTGCTGGCTCACTACAAAGCAGTCACTAACCCTCCCGTTATCCAGGCGGGTAGTACAGGAAATATACCTCCCAGGTCGGTGGCTCCCTACCAACAACTACCTACTTACCTTACCATTAATAAGATCTTTAATGTGCATTTCTGTTACGGCTACATATACAACATATGGCTCATTCAGTAAGACACTTCTAAAGGGAATTTTGCTTACTATGAGTGATTCAAGTTCCTGTACGCTGGTATACATATATGATGTTACACATCTTGTCTCTGATTGGGGGATAATAAGCACCACTATGTTGAGCTTGGTAGAGTGCTTTCAGGTTATTTTCTAGTTTGTCATCTCCTCCTTTGGTAGTTCTTACCATCTCCATTTGATCCTGTGTCTGAGTCTAAACAATTTGTTTCACCTCCATTTTGTTGACCGCAATGGCAAGTATGATGTGTACTGAGATCATCTCGATGTATACGACTCTCTGTCCCTGCCACATGGTGATCCTGGCAGAACTGGTTTAGGCATAACCTTTTTTCTGCCAATGATTTGCACATCTCTGGCAGGTAAAATTTGCATCTCTCCCTAAAGTGGCATTTGCCTTCTTAAACAAGTTTAGACACTATGTGGCATGTTGAAAGTTATGTTTTCCCTAATGCAATGCACCAGTTTTACCAAACATGCAATTTTCCTTTGCATTGTATCTATAGACTTTGGACTTTAAGTGATTTCTTTGCTCTTTCAATGTTTTGCTCTACCCATCCATTTCTGTATCAGTCTAACTTGTGATGGCTTCCTGGCCTCCACTCCCCATTTCATTTTCCACAGCTCTAACTTGTGATGGCTTCCTGGCCTCCACTCCCTATTTCACTTTCCACAGCATTCTCTTCCTCTCTTTCCATACCTGAGTCATTGTCTATTGTGACTTCCTGTACACTCCAGTAGTGTCATTTCCCACAGTAGTATTTTCAATCTCACCTTCCATTGCTGGATCAATGTCAATGGTACCTTTCAGATATTTTCCATGGCAATATTTTCCATAACACCCCCTCTATCATCAATGGCAGGAACACTAAACATATCAGAAAATCAAAACAGGAGAACAAGGTGGAATGAAAACTTGAACATATGCTGCTCAGATTATGACTACTACAGAAACCCACAGAACAGTGGAATTATTTTTATTAGAGAACCAAATCAGGATAGTTCAAGCAAAAATGGGAATAGAGCAACTGAGAAAGCACACAACATGACTGAGATAAAGAACTACTCTTTTAAAAACAGAAATGAACTAACTGCACACAAGAAATTATATAATATGAGGAAAGACACAATGATGAAAAACCAGCATAGGACTAAATGAAGAAACTGAGAAACTTTGGAAGATTTTTTTAATACATATTTACTGTTTCCCAGGTTAATGAGAGCACCAGTTACAGACAGAGAAATGGCCCTATTTGCTCATATCCACTCTCTAGATGTATTAGTAATGCACTGAAACCACAGCGCCCTATTCACAACCAGGCCCTGCAGATCTTGGTTTCCCTTGACCACTTCATATGCCCTGGTTCAGTCCACTGACAGCATGTCATCTCTTATAAACTAAATTGCTCCAATTCACTTTATCCCGTGCACTCAAAACCTTTTTAACTCAATCTTTCAATCTCCAATTCCGTCTCCCCCTTCTTGTCTCCTTCACTCATTCTCTCCATATGTCCAAACCATTTCAACACATCCTCGTCAGCTCTCTCACCCATGCTATTCTTATTACCACAGCTTTCTCTTATCCTTTCATTTCTTAATCTATCAACCCCTTCCCCCTACACACCACATATTGTTCTCAAAGATTTAATTTCTAATGCATTCACCCTCCTCCATAAATTCTTATCAAGAGCCTCGCATCCATACAACACATTAGGAACTATTATACCTTCACACATACCAATCTTTACCCTCCCAAATTCTGACCTCTCTATCTACACATTCCTCAATGCTCCCAGGACCTTCACCCCTTCAGCCACCCTATGATTCCCTTCTGCTCCCATGGTTCTATTCACTGCCATGTCCACCCCTTCGGCCACCCTATGATTCCCTTCAGCTCCCATGATTCTATTCACTGCCATGTCCACTCCCAGGTATCTAAAAACATCACTTCTTCTAAGTTCTCTCCATCCAAATTTACACCCCCAGTTAACATATTTCTCTCCAATGCTAAACTTATAACCTTGCTTTTACTAACATTTTCTCTCAACTTTTTTTTTCACACTTTCCCAAACTCAGAAACCAACTTCTGCAGTTTCTCACTCAAATCTGCCACCAGTGCCATGTATCATTTGCCATGTCATCCTTAAGCAATAATTGACTCAGCTCCCAAGTCAGCATTATAACTCACACAGTTAAAACACAATGAAGAAAAATCAAACACTGAAACCTAGATATAGAAAATGAAAAAGCAGAGAAGAGAAAAGCATGAGGAAAATGTCCCCATAGTAAACAATACTGATGGTGTGGAATCTACATACAGGACATCTCTATGTATAACTCTAATGATTGTTCCCAACTGGAACACCCTCAAGGAGGTGGCCACAGCACTTGTCTCCATAACCAGTGAAATCCAGGGCCGCTTCTTAGCCTTTATTGCCTCACTATTAACAGGCCATAGGCAGAGGGCAACTCTAGCTCAGTGTTCGCAGAGGCTCCTACCTAATCTTCCTACTGACTACTACTACCTAATGCTCCTGCCTAATGTTCCTACCTACCACTTCTACCTAATGCTCCTGCCCAGATGTTCCTACGTACTACTTATATGTACTGTTCCTACTATCTTGCCAAACAGCAGGGCTAGCACATAGAGCTTACCGCAGAAAAATCTACAATTATGAAGAATGAGCTGTGCGTTAAGTGTTGTCAAGTGTTATGTATGGCAAGGAGAAACTGTATGTTTGTGGACAGAATGCCAGTAGTCCACATGTGGGTGAGGCAGAAAGAAAAGACAGCTAGCTGGGTCAGAGGAGTGCAACTTGACAACCCCTAAATAAGCAAAACAAACCCCAGAAATGGAGAAACTAAAAGTACAAAATGAAAATCTATCTATCATTGTAGATTGAAGGGATGATGACATCAGCCAGAAAACATCTCCAAACTGAAGTAAAATGGATATGAACTAACTAAAGCTGTTCACATGTTTAGTATGTGACTCTGGAGTCATGAAGTGACAATGGCAACAAGGCAAAGACTGAATGATGCAAAGTGATCTTGCTTTTAGAAGCCAATTGTGGGTAATGCTTAAGTTTTATGCACAAGGAAACAGGTCTCTCTCAGTTCTCCTGCTCACAGGCAAAATGATGTTATGAAGAACTAGAAGCATAAGAGAAAAGCAGATAAACCAAGGATGTTGAAAGATGCAGAATATGTACAGCCACCTCTACTTCCAACCAGGACAGTCAGCATTGACACTCCTCTCTTTCTGTGAAGTGTGAACCCAGGGAGTATCGACTCACTGCTTTGAAGCTTTCATTAATGACCTGGAGTGAGGGGAGCAGGGGTGTGAGGAGGGTGATAAGGTAATAAGATAAGGAAGGAAGAGTGGAGAGGGGTGACAGAGGAGTACACTGATAATTGAAACCTACATACAACACAACATTTTATGAAAAAAATATAGAAATAAGTAGGACTAAGCAAAAATGCTGTGAGTGATGTTACTCACAAATTAGGATGTTATTTGCAACCTGTGCTAGAGGTCTGAATTATATGATGATAATGCAACTCCCCCCTCCACTTAAAAATAGCACAAAGGCACACATACACTCATAGGCCATATCCTTCCATCCATCCACAGAATTAATTGTCACCAACTCTAGGGTGACCTTCAAACTTGCTGGGTTTGTCATAAGGGGTGGCTCTTATGACCTATGTAGTGAGTAAAGGATGCATTTGAATAGTTACTTAACCATTTTGTTCCATGAAATGCTTCACAGTTTACAGCCTGTAACAAAAGTATGGTGTTTGCTATAGGGTGGCAGTATGCATAGTGAAATGCTGTGATGTTAGAAGGGGTGGGGTCAGCACCGTACAGGTGCACTGATAAGCTGTGGTGAGTAAGCTATCTTTATCATGGGAATGCAGATATCATATTTTGGTGGTAGTTTGGTTTGGATAAAGTATTAACAAGCTGCTTTATCCTGTCTGCTGTTTCATGTAGAAATATAACCTGCAGTCCTTGCTAGCTTTTGGCAATATCTAATGTATGAAAATACTTGCCTCTGCATGTTAAGAAATGTGATCGATATAAGCTCATCTGATGATTTTAATGATGTGCGAGGATTGATAACAGATTGTAAATTAGTATCGCATAAAGGCAAATTTAATAAACTGGTAAAATGGGTATGAATAACAACATGTCAGCTGGACAGATATTGGATATTGTCTCATTTTTCCATTCATCATTTATAAAGTTAGTAGGATGAGTATGATGGCTTTGGGTATATATGGGTACTTTATTTTAAAGTTCATCACCAAGGTGAAGTAATTTAAAGACTTTGTTGTAATTTTATTGACTAATGCCAAACTTGATATCTGTATGAATCGCTTATGATGAATCCAAGCTAATGTGTGATCGATCCCACAGTGACAAAAACCATCACAGAACCTCACTCCCATCACACTCATGCCACACTCTATAAAAAAGCCCACCACTAGTCTCATTTTTCCTAACATCTTATATTACGCTATGCTTCTTGCTTACTGAATCCCCATAACATGCTCAGTATTACATGAAACCAATGAAGTTTGTGTACTGAATATAATATCTATGAGGAGAAATGTATAACCATACATGAACACTCGTTCATTCAGGGTGCAGTCACACATACTGTAGGATTTTTAACAAACAAAATTTCGGAAATTATCATTCTGTGGTGTTATATGGATTGTTTATTAAATGAGTATCCTTTTAGATATACCACAATTACATGCTACAGAGAGTCTTCAATAAGACCAGCCTGCAGAAAGAAATGTGTTACAATAAGCATTCCATCTATTGCATTTAAACAATTAAGCCACAGTGTAGAAAACTGGGGTGGTGTTAAGGGTAGCGAATGGGAAGAGAGCAGTGAAGTGCTATTAAAAAATGACATATTGCATGAAGGTAACTATATAATTTCATCACTAATGCTATCTTCATGCAATCTTTTTTTCGAACATTTTTTCATTACGCTGCATCATGCAAAGATTAACAGAGGCAGGCCTAACACATCATGCCTAACTTTCCTCTACCCTTAAGCATTGTTTTGCCTCCAACCACCATCACCTCTCCAACAACCCCGCCCATGGTGATTCCATCTCTGGCAATCATATCATTATCGAGTAATGGGAAATATCATTAATAATAAGTCTTTAGTAAAAGCCACTTCTATTTACAAATTTTTATTATTTCCTACTTGGGTCAAAGTGTCACCAATACCACAGTCAATGTATCAATTGTGTCAAAGAATGAATGGTATAGTCTCACAACCTGAACTCATGAGTTGATACTCTCAGGTTCATATGCCACAGTGAGGAAAGAGTGACATCACAATAACTTGTTCGTTTATCAAAACTGAAATTACTTACACATATAGTGAGATGTTGTGAATATTAGTTATGACCTTGACATGATAAGCAAAGCTCTGGACAATGAAAACTTGGAAGTACCTTGAAATGAAAGCTTTGAAGTAACGAATCGATACTTCCTAGATTCACACTTCATGGAAAGAGAGGACTGACAACGCTGACTGTCCTGATTGGAAGTGGAGGGAGGTGTACATTTTTGGTCTGCTTATCAACTGCTTATTCAACTGGATTATCATACCTACTCTTTGGAAACAATGATTTCCCACAGTTTTACTTTTGATCGCTAACATGGAAATTAAAAATTTCATGTATAAGAAAGATATTTCAATAATGCACACTATAAGGACTATTACTGCAGTATATACATATCCAGTCACTTGATGACTGCTGCCATTCCATACTCTTACATATAAAAAAAACAAGCAATAATGCACACACTAATCAAAATTGGAGTTTGAATCATTTAATGCTTACCAAATTCCAAGAAACATCCTCAGACTGATCTCCATCTTGCCGAAGTCTATATGATACCTCTTGATAAACATCATCAGTGAAGACATCAATTGGATATGGCAGCTTCCATGTTAGGTTCACCTCATGAGGGCCAATCACCTTAGCTTCTAATTTGTCAGGTGGTTTTGGAATAACTAGAAAAACATAAGGATAAATCAGTCTAAAACCAAAATGGAATTATACATGGTTAACGTTAACCTCCTCAAGACAATAATATATAATAGAGCACACCAAGACCTCATAAAGAAAACTGAAATCTACTGACAACATTAAGTGAAGTGCTAGCAATGTGTCTGATGTGTAAAAATTAGTAAGAGGGCTGGTTTTGCTTAGAAAAAAGATGATATGAAAAAGAGACAGACCAATTTTTAGGCTTCAGTCCCTACTTCACTGATACACGAAGAATCCCAACATTCACCTATTCAAATATCGACTCATGGGCATACTATGAGTCGCACAGTACCCCTGGTATAGCAAAATGTATTTCTGATGATATATAATACTGAAGACTGCCCATCTTCTTCACTAGTGTAAGTAAATTCTTGCCAGAAATTAATAGTCTTAGTCTGGGCCATCTCTCTCCCGACTCCAGGGGATGCTAAGTTCATCCTCTTCCCCTCCAGGAAGGTGTGATAATGAGTCAGTTGATGGGAAAGTTTTTAATGAAGAAAGTACTGCTAATCTGAATTCTTGAAGAATTTCCTTGGCGCTACCTCGCTGATGCGGGGAACGGTGATCAAGTATAATAAATAAATATATAAAATACATATACACTAGTTATGGAGACTCTATTTTCGTGGCCATCCCCTTGAGGGAGTTCCAATTTGAACAGGCGTCAGAGGTATAAATAGATAGATAGATATAGTCATGCTTGCTCGCCGTCATCCATCCCCTACACCACCCCGTCCCACTGGAAACAGCACAAATGCATGAAAGAAAAGAAAAAATGATATATACATTCTCCTCTTCTCCCCTACACCTGATCGCTGCCCCCTGCATCAGCGATTTAGCGCCAGGAAACAGATAAAGAAAGGCTATATCTGCTCATATCCATACACGAGCTGTCATGTGTAATGCCCCGAAACCACAGCTACCTATCCACATCCAGGCCCCACAAACCTTTCCATGGTCTACCCCAGATGTTTCACATGCCCTGGTTCAGTCCATTGACAGTATGTCGACTCCAGTATACCACATCGTTCCAATTCACTCTATTCCGTGCATGCCTTTCACCTTCCTGTATGTTGAGGCCCCAATCACTCAAAATCTTTTCTACTTTATCCTTCCATCTCCAATTTGGTTTCCCCATTCTCTTTGTTTCCTCCTCTTCTGACACATATATCCGCTTTGGCAACCTTTCCTCACTCATTCTCTCCATATGCCCAAACCACTTTAACGCACCCTTTTCTGCTCTCTCAATAACACACTTTTATGACCAAACATATCTCTTACCCTTTCATTTCATACTCGATCAAACCCCCCACAACATATATTGTCCTCAAACATTTCATTTTTAACACATCTACCCTCCTCTGCACATCCCTATCTATAGCCCATGCCTCGCAACCATATAATATTGCTTCAAGTATACCCATTTTTGCCGTCCCAGATAACGTTCCCTCTTTCCACAAATTCTTCAGTGCACCCAGAACCTTCGTCCCCTCCCCCACCCTATGACAAAAGTGAGTGCTTGAATGTTGAGTATATATAAATTGTATGGAAGAGTGGTGATTGAGAGGGTTGTGGCATGCACAGAGCACCATATTAGGGAGGAGCAGTGTGACTTCAGGAGAGGTAGAAAATGTGTGGACCAAGTGTTTGCCTTGAAGACATTGTGTAAGAAATATTTGGATATAAAGAGGTATTTGTATATGCCATTTATGGGTATGGAAAAAGTTTGTGATAATTTGATAGAGATGCCTTGTGGAAGGTGTTACATATCAATATATGAAGTGGGAAGAAAACTACTAGCAGCCATGAGGAAATTCTGTCAAGAGAGTAAGGCATGTGAATATGAATAGGAAGAGAGGAAGGTCAGTGGTTCCAAGTGAAGGTAGGTCTTTGTTAAGGGTGTGTGATGTCCCTATGGCTGTTTGATCTGTTAATGGATGGTGTGGTGAGGGAAGTAAATATGAGGATCTGGAAAAGAGGGTTGGCCTGCAGTATGCTAGATGTGAGGGGCCTGGGAGGTAAGTCAGATGCTGTTTGCAGATGACATGGTTCTGGTAGCCGATTCAAGTGAGAAATTGCAGAATCTAGTGTCTGAGTTTGGAAGAGCATGTGAGGATGAAGTTGTGAACTAATGTGAATAGAAGTAAGGCAATAAGGTTTAGCAGGGGGTTGAGACAGGTTTGTTTGAGTGTGAGTTTGAATTAAGGGAACTTAGAGGAAGTGAGTGTTTTCGATACCTTTAAGAGGATATTGCCATGGCTGAAACATGGGAGCTGAAGCAAATCATAGGGTGGGTGAGGAAACAAAGGTTATGGGTGTATTTAGGAGTGTGTGAAAAGAGAGGTTTCTCTTTGTGAGGGCTAAGATTTGTGTGTTTGTTGATATGTTAGTCCTGGCAGTGCTTTATGGGTGCAAGAATGGGTCTTAAATGCATAAGAATGGAAGATGTTGAAATTCTAGAGAACAGCATATGGTGTCAGGAGGGTTGACCGTGTAAGGTATGACAGTGTAAGATGGAGGTGTAGTAGTAAGCGCAGTATGATTGAGAGAGCTGAACAGGGTGTAGTGAAATATTTTTGTCATATGGAAAGGATGAGTGAAGAGAGGCTTGACTTAGAGGATATACATATCAGAAGCAGAGGGAGCAAATTGGAGTACTGCCTACCTGCCTTAGAGTACCTACGACAAGATTTTGCCAGAATGGCAGGGATAGCTCATACTGCTCATTGCATGTCTTTCTTGTAGAATTATACTATTACTTTCTGCTACGGTGCCTTTTAAATAATCGTGTATTTTGAGATTGATCAGGGATTGACTTAAAGCAAGAATCTGATCTCTTGAATGTTTCTATGGTCACTCTTTATATTATTCTTATACGTGTAAACTGAATAGGAATGATAAAGGCATAAGCCTAGAATACAGATACTTACTGTACCTTGACAAAATTATCTGGGTATTTGAAGGTTTCAAATTTCTTATGTCTAGATTGATTATTTTGTAACACGTATTCTACATTCTTGTTATACCATTTTCAAAAGGAATCGGCTTCTCTCATCAAACTTCATATTACTCTCACTCATCTTCCTGTTGTCTTCATTCTGCCTTGATGTTCATCTTCACTACTTAAACTCACAGAGCAATTTACCTTTTAATATCCCTTTATAAAGCATATTTCTATTGTCTACACATCATCTCAACTTCAACCTCTGCTGTTTCATTGATACCTCTCAACTTTTCATTTTGCTGCTCTTGGAAGTTAATATTTTGCTGTATCATCCTGTTTATATCATCTCAGCCTCTATCCTCATTGCCTTATTATCTCCATTTCCATTCCTAGACCATACAAAGTTAAGGAAGGTCAGCCCACATATTACTATCTTAGGATTTCAAAACCATCATGGATGAATAGGAGAATAGAAGGACTAATTTGCCAAAAGAAAAAAATATATAAGAAGTTCAAATCAACGGGAACCGATGAAAATCGCCAGGAATTAATCAAAATCCAAAGAGAGTGTAAG
>JAUTYZ010056912.1:0-12180 GCA_032273725.1 Panulirus interruptus | reverse complement strand
TATCAAGAAACGATAACATAAGAAGAGCAGCTGAACCTGCATCCTACTATCCAAGCCAACTACCCCCACACAATCCCCCTTAATCACAAGGCACCCCCCACTTTCCCGTTAATGGTCAAGCCAGTGCATGGTGGTAATAGGGTGTACAAGCCTATGTGCTAGTGCTGGTATTTAAAACTTTACGAACTGTTTGCACCTGATGAGGTGGATTATCTCCGTGTAACATGTTGTGCATTGTGTATTGAAAAATACATGTAAAATGTAAATAAAGAAAATTGTCTGAACTACCGAATTGTGATTTCACCTTCATAAACATCATCACAGACTATTGTGATCATCATATCAATATATATTTATTTATGTATTTATTATACTTGATCACCATTTCCCGCCTTAGAAAGGTAGTGCCAGGAAAGACGAAAAAAGACCCATCCACTCTCATATACATATACAAATACATATATACATACATACATATAAATATATATACATACATACATATACGTACATATACACACATATATAAGTATATACACAGTGTTGCGCATGACTTAGTATATGCTGATAACCACGAGGAAAATGAAACACGATAAATTGCCAAGTGCACTTTCGTGTAATGATCACACTTGTTTACCAATGGCGTCTTAGCTACGTCTCTTCCTTGTATATCAACCGACTGTTCTGTATGTCATTCTTGTATTTCCCCTGACGATGTGATCATTACACGAAATTGCACTTGGGAACTTATCGTGTTTTATTTTCCTAGCTGGTCTGATACATAGTTATGAAATACGATCCGAATAATAGTAAAGTAATAAGGATATGACACAGTGAAAAGAGGCCTCAATATGAATATTATCTAGCAGGAAATAAGCGAGAACGTACTTGGGAGTTGACGTCGTTCTTAGTCTGTTGGCAGAATCCCACTTCAGGAGAACAGTAATGGAGACAAACTGTCTGCTGAGAAATTATAGAATAACATTCAACAATATGGATAAGAAAATTTCAGTAAAGTGTTCACATCCTACATAAGACCAAAAATAGAATTTGCTTCTCAAGTTTGATCACCACACTTAAAGTGGCAATAGAGAAGGGCAGAGAGCAACAACGATGGTACCGATTTAATGGATCTTAGTTGAAGGGAGAGGCTAGAGACACTAAATGTGCCCACAATGAATGAGAGAAGAGTGAGGGGTGACCTAATCACAACTTTAAATTCTTTACACTAGATTGAAGTAGAGAGTGAAAGATGTAGGGTTAGAGCAATCAAAGAATAAAACAGGAATACTAAGCAAGAAACTTTTTCAAAAAGATGTAAAGAATTACTTTTATAGAAAAGAGTGATGGATGAATGGAATAAGTCGAATGCGGATATAGTAACTGCGGACAGCATTGAAAAGCTTCATAAGTTTTATGATAGCAGATAATGTTCAAGAGATGGGGCCCCTCGAGTGTAAAACCCTCCCAGTACAGGAAAAATAGGTAATTACCCACACGCCCATTCCCATTTTCCACCCATTAGATTTGAATGTACCAGCTTTTATATTTTTTTGCTCTCAAACCTGATGTATAAACCAGCAAGTTACTTCTAAAATTTTCTTTTAAGATATCTCTTGTAATTTTATCATATTCGTCTTCAACGAGCTTTATCATTCAGGTCTTATTTCAACTGGTGTCTGCCTCTTTTAAGAATAAATATTTGAATCATGTCTTCAGCAAACCAACACTGATATACACTGTCATTATCCTTTTTTCTGATACTACCAACTGCAACTCACCAAATTATTAACCAGTTTCTAAAGATATAACTAATGCAGTGATAATTTCCAGTTTACCGCCAATGAATCCTAAATGGCTCTGAATATCTTTATTTAGTTTGTTCATTATTACTGTAGCAAGACTGATGCATGACTTCAGTAGAGAAAAAGAAAATGTACTCCTTTCACTATGCATTTTTTATGTTTTATGTTTAACTGCCTCTTACAACTGCTACTCTATCCTTTGCAATAATGACAAGGAACTTTTATGTAACAACTATCTTCTCCATTTACATATTTCGTTTTCAATTGTGACTGTTGCCAGTGTGTTATCGCCCTCACAATCCTTCACAAAAAATCCTTTACATCATCGCTCACTCTCGAAGTCAGACTTACACTGAGCTTCACTTCTATGCTTCTGACATCTATAAACAAACAGTAATCTTAAACTAAATTCCTCTCACTTCAAGGTTTATACATAGAGTCCTACCCTACAACATTTTCTCTCAGTTTAATTCGTACAGGTGACGTTGCAGCTGATTTATGTCTCTGTTCCATTCTACAGACGTAAAGATATCATTTCTGAATCGAAACATCGAAACATCTACTCTCTTAGATCAATTTACTTTTCCTTTTTCACTTGCTGTGGTCTATGGTGACACACTAGGTACACTGCTCCAGGCACCCCTGCATCCAGCAGTCCAGGACACGCCCCGTATACAGGTAGACACAAGTAATGTGATTTTATTCATGATATGATCCAACAGGAACTGGCAGAGTCCAGTTGGCATGCAATTATAATGTCAATAAAATTCTAATAATCTCAGTAAAATGCGAATTTTTCCGGCTCCGAGCAACGATTTACAAGCATTATTTACGAGTCAACACAGAGAGTACGTTAATATGGACGGTTATATTCAGCGCGGAATGGCGGCCTAACATTGAACTAACATATGAATGGTTTTGTTAAGCGTCAGGGCTGGTGTCCATCTGGCTCCTGGGGTAGGGTAGGAGTAGATAGTGGATAGTGGACAAGAGTGTTGGGGATATTGTCATCCTGGCTGCTGGTGCAGGGTAGGGGTGGATGATGGATAGGTCGTGGGAGTGGGAAGAGAGATGTAGTTAAGTGGTGGAAGGTGGAGTGTTTAGTGATGAGTGGAGAGAGTGTTGTAGGTGGTGGAGGACGTTTGGTGAAGTTAATATGAAGTGATACTTTAACACTCAAGTGAGTAGGAGGTGGTGACCAGGTGAATACGAACTGGTGACCAGGAGTTAGTGACCGGGAGCTAGTGGCCAAGAGACTGTGATCATGGGAGATGGTGACTGGAAGGTTGAGACCGGGAGGTGGTGACTGGGAGGAGGTGACAGAGGCTAATGGCCAGGAGATGGTGAATGGGAACTGGTGCCTGAGAGTTCGTGACTGGATATGACTTGCTAGTATATAAAACGAACCAATAGTCATATACCCCAATCAATCAACCAGTCGACATCATTCAACCGAATATCAGTATCATATAAAACTAATCAGGAAAAATAAATGCAATTTAACCTCTGGCTCCACCAGGTTATAAATAACATAATATAAACAGAACTTTTATGGCCAGATTTTCACTGAAATGAATTTATCCCGATTGCTTTTGAACACATATATTACTTCTTTTTTTTTCCAAATGTGCAGTGATGCAGGAGACATCACTTGACTGATTAGCTAACAAATATCATTCTAACACTGGGATATTACACGGTGCTCTGAGTGAAGTAGGGGATATGATACAGTCACTTTAGGTAAGTGTGTGACTGAGGTAAGTGTAGTCATCCCTAACGATATTAGACGCAGAGTCTTGGATCACCAAGTGTGTCAAGTGTCTAAGTGAAATAAGAAAAGTGAACTCTGACGGTCCTAAGTGCTGCCTCTGTGATTACCTAAGTGTGTCTGGGAGGAGGCAAGGCTCAGAATCTGCCCACTGGAAGACACTGATGATCACAGAATTACCATCAATATCTCAACCACGCACCTAATATGTAAATAATACTTTCCTCGATCTTAAGTGTTTGTTAAACTGGTTCCGCTTGTAGGGGAAATGAAATTCATGAATGCTAAATCCTCACACTAAGTCCAAGTGCAATGAACAAGTAACACATATCGTATCGTAGTAATATAACAAGGTAATGCAATGCGTAACAAGGCCAGGTGATGCCGTGATAAAGTCAGGTCGTGTTGTGACCAAGTAAAGCAGCACTTTAACAATGACAACAGGTGCTCTCACAGCGTCAAGTGAAGTAGCGGCAAAGGTTGCCGATCTTATTGTTAAGAGACCCATGCACGAGCCCATCTATCACCATCAGCTGTAAGTCAGTAATGGAGGAAGCTTCTGATATACCCCCGGGCCACATCCTCTTCGTCTCAGCCTTAGTCTCAGTAATTGCCAGGAAATGAGGAATGGCAGGGAAACTCTGGTGGCTAATTAGAAAACATGGTGGTGTAAATTCCACATATTGTCTTTCTTCCTTCTTCTCCCTCAGCCGCACCACAGACTCTCGTGTCTCAGCGGTACTCTCCTGTAATGCGAGCGTAGAAGGCAGCATATCGTTATACATCGGCTGGACTTCCGCCTCACGGGAGGTGAGGATGGAAGAGACGCTGGAACAGGTGGTGAATAGGTGGTTCAAGTTCCTCTTTGCCACCTTCGTATCCTTCTCTTCTGCTTATTCCATTCTTAACGCGCCTGGCTCTAATGACTACATACAGATTTTGGTGCGTTCATCAGTCTACTGACCTGGATTGCAGAAACTTAGATCACATGGGTAACCAATGCCTGAATCAGACATCATAAATGTCAATAAAGTATAAGGGATGCAAACAGTATGTGAGGATATCCACTAACCATCAAGAGAGTAAGCAAATAGTCATCAGCCAGATGAGAGCATTACTGATTACTACAAAATATGAAAAAGAAAAGTCTTCATAAACAATGAACCACAGAATCAGCAGCAGCAGGAGGCAGGCATCCACCGACCAGGGAAGCGCTGCCGCCCGGGTATCAGGAGGGTTAGTGATGGCGACGCGCTGATCCACCACAGACCTTCCCTTCCCTGGTCCAGGTGGCTGTTTTTTTTCTCCTTGCGTCATCTACGCTTGGGTTCCTGGCATCCAGTCCACAGGTCACACCCTCTCCATCTCAAATATAAAACTTTACAACACATAACTCACACAACTCTCAAATTTAATTTTTCCTCTCGTTTATATATACAACTATGGCAGTGCTGCTGTCACAGGATTTTCCATAGGTGAATTGGAACGTCACCATCGGTCGAGGAGGGCTGGATGGTTCCCAGCTCCATCTACTTTTTCCCTTGGTTTTCCTCTTCTATTTGAAATCCAACTGTATATGGCTGCTTCTCCTCTACGTTATCAGGTCTCTGACTTTTATCTCTACCATCTTTTCCATTCTAAGCGTGGTGTCTGTACGTAGAGTAATACAAAAACAGCCATTGCTCACCTCGAGGATATTGTCTCCTAAAATTTATGTTATCACGATCCAATTCTCTTTACCCTGTATAACTACTATGCTTATCTGCTATGCATACCTCCCCCAACCCCCATTCCTCCAACTGTATACAACTCTTCGATAATTTGGGATTCTGCCACGAAGCATTGCTCTCTTAACCTTCACGTGCTGCAGTCCTTTGTGCAGGGGATTTCAGTGTGCACCTTTTGCGAGGCTGTATCATTGGGAGTACAATCTAGTCAAAGGACATATCACTCCAAAGGAGTCTTTGATTTTCTTCTACTGGAAGTAGCGCAGCCTTGGGCCGCAGGAGCCTTAAGAAAAGTTCTGGGTAACACCAGGACTCTTTCACAGAAATTGGTCCTTGGGTAAATATAGATAAGTAAATTGAATGTATTGATGCGCTTCAGTGGATTGTTTGCTTGTCATGTATTATGCAGACTTGCATCCTTCGTCGGGATGGTTCTTGAATTACCAATAGATTCTCCAGACCCATATTCATGACGTCACACTGGCAGGCTCATCGGGTCACATCAGTGGGATTCTGATGCTTCGGAATCAGACTCGAAACCTTACATCTCAGCTTCTGGTCTGATGAAGGTGGATGTTGGGCGTGATGAGGCAAGCTGTTGTTGACTTCTTATTGGGAGATTTACTGACGTGAATTAGAAAGTTCCCAACGTAATGACGGCCAGTCATTATGTGGTTTCATAAACAAGTTTATGATTACATGACAGCAAATTAACTGTTTCATTAATACATATTCATGAGGGCTTACGACAGAATAATGGAAGCATTAAATATGCTTTATTACACAATAAAGAAAATTAATCAGGTTTAAAGCTGGTTGGCTCAGCGGCCTCATATCATCTGATGGCTAATCAATAGAAGAGTTTGTTCTGAAGTTATAATGAATGGGAACAAGTTTTCTTAGTGACGTCATCCAATATTCCTTTAAATCTTCCCATCACAGAAGTTCGGTAAAATTATCTCCACCAGGTCACCACGCCAGGCCTGCACGCCAGGTCACCACACCAGGTCACCTGGCTACCACCCCAGGCCACCACGCCAGGCCACAACGACAGGTCACCTGGCTACTACCCCAGGCCACTACCCCAGGCCACTAGGCCAGGCCACGCCAGGCCACGACTAAAACCAGCAGTTTGGGCTAATTGTTCGATACGATGTTGACGGTGAGGACTGAGTGGGTTTCTCTGTATTTCAGTAAGTCTTTTGGTGTTTCTTGTTATATGGTCACTTCACTCTCCGGTGTGGCCACTTTGGATCTCGTGGTATTGTAATGGATTCGGGTCACCAGTTGATGTGAAATATAACGCAAAATATTTTGTCAGTTTATTAATGTTTTGGGGAGTCTTTTGCCGTCGTGATCACAATACTGTAAAAACAAGTATATCTACGTTCAACTTCTATCTAATTTAGACAATGATAATGACCACTGTGTAGAATGTAGTGCACTGTTAACCAGTAAAGCATCTCCACCTGATAGAGTACCAAAGAAAATTCTTGAAGAATTTACGTATAAGGTTAGCGAACCCTTTACAAGAATTTCAATGATTGATTAAACTCAGGTATTTTCCTGGTCATGTGCAAACAACCCACTATAACACTCCTGCCTAAATATAGAAAATATTAGAACGTAAGTCAGGCCAGCTTAGAGCAGTGTTCCTTGCCTTTCTCCTCCTCCTTCGTTAAATATATTAATTTCAAGTTGTTCATTTGTTGAGGGAGTTTTTTCGTACGTTTTCTTATATAATTTTCTTATATAATTTTCTCGCATATTTCTTATATAAGTTTGTACTATCAAAGACAAAAGTCGTGTCGCTGTCTTGTCCGATGATTTAATATAACTCGTGAAACATAATGAAAGCCCTACCACAGGAACGTCCATGCGGTTGGCAAGACTGATAGGTATCTAAAGCTTCATATCCGCCACTGATGTGATAGTGGTCGAAATGAACCAGGGAGATTTAAAGGGATATCCAAGATTACTGCGTCTGGGATTCATAAACGAGGTGAAATGCGAACCATAATCGAGCCGGCGGCGATCATATGGGCATTCACCACACGGCCGTGTTACATCGAAAGGTTAGCCCTTTACCATATGTTTTCACCAAATTTCACGACACGACTTTTGTCTTTGATAGTACACACAAGCAGGACAGTTTTAAGGAATCCGGATTCACAAGAACGCCTCCAGTGGCATTCGGAAGCCCTGATGTTGACTTGTAAGTTGAGAATTGTTCATCCACCTTCGTTTGTTCAGCAGCTCCAAACTGTTCAGCAACTATTTATCTTTTCAACAATTTCTTGGCTGCTGCCACTTGGTTGGACTATCACAACACTTTACCCACATCAAAGGCAAGATCGAATTACTTATCCATGGCAAGATCGAACTATCCATAGCAATGATGAATCATCTATATTTCAATGACACATCATAAGTCAATGTACTTAGTTCACCTAATGCATAGTACCAGATTCTCTATTGCAGAGGTAAGGATTCGAACCTACATAACAAAGAACCTCCATAAATACCCAAGATATGACGCATATTGACAACTGTTCTCCATCAGCTGATGTCCTTAACACTAGTGATATGATCAGTGCACTGCTGGTGACTTGTTATGTGAGAAATGTTTTCGTCGGGTGAGAAGTGTTCTTGTCATGTAGGAAATGTTCTTTTTCTGACTGGTTGCTGGTCAATGAACAAGCCCCTAGCTAATGATCTGTAAAGAGATCACTAACCAAATGTTGCCAGGCATCTGTTTAGAAAGTTTTCATGTCGCAAGTTCATTAATGAACAGCTGATCCCTTGACGAACAAGTGTTCAGCAGCTGGTCCTTAGATAGCAAGCTCCCTATTGGCTGGTCCTATGACAACCAGCTACCTAACTGTTGGTCCTATTTATTACCAGCTTCCCATCAGCTGTTTCCTTGACTCCCAGCTCCCCAGCAGTTGGTCTTTTGGCTACCAGCTTCCCAGCAGCTGGTACTTTGATGTACAGTTCCTTGTAGTTTGATCATTAATGAACATTTAGTCTGCCAGTGATCTTTTTCTGAACGGCTTCAGGACACCTGCATCTTTTATGAGTAGTTTTCAGAAACTTCCATGAATATTCATCAACAAATGCTCAATTGATGATACACCAACCAACCCAGTCGTTGATGACTAAATCTCAAGGGAACAGATTTCTAATGAAGCGTCCAGCCTCTGGGATTCAGATCACAGGAAATGAGACTTTGATATTTTTTTCTTGGCAGCTGAACCATGCCAATCAATTTTTCAATGGTTCCTGACAAACTGCAGTACATATTTGTCATAAAAAATTGTCTTGTCTTACAGGCCTCAGGCAGCGAGTCCTGGTACTGGCTCCTGGACAAGTGTTTCTTGGCAAGTGACCGTAGGATAAAGTCCTCTGGCAATTGTCTCAAGGAAGAGTGGATCTCAGGAGTTAGGTCTCTGATGACCGGTTGGTTCTCTGGCTAGTACCCTTTGAACCGTGAAACCTGCGCAGATGATCTATCAACTGTGCTTCTTTGAAAAACGTCTTTTGGCAGTGTCATGTGGCAACTTCTGTGACGAATGGTTCCCGTTCAGGTGACCCCTGGCAATGATTCAGAACGACTGGTTCTTTGACAAAATTGTCTCTTGTCAACACAGGCTGTCCCTCACGACGTAGTTCTCCCGTGTCTGGTTCCCTGGCGAGTGGTCTGTAAACAGTGACTCCTGGAAATTAGTCTACCGGAAATGGTTCCCAGGAACTGATCATCAGTGGTGGTTCCTGGCATCTGGCGTATTGACACCAGCTCCTGGCGACTGGTCTGCTGAGTTTGGTTCCCCTCAAATGTTCCACTGTTATTTCTAGCTGACGTCTTGTCTTTTATAGTGGTTCCTGGCAGCTGGTGCTTTGACAGTGGTTCCTGGCAATAGTTGTTTTAAAAGTGGTTCCAAACAATTGGTCTTTTCATTGTGAATCTTGGCAAGTGATCTATTGAATGTGGTTACTGGCAACCGCTTGTTTTATGACACTGGTTCTTGTCAAATGTCTTCTGTAAACTGTTTCTGATAACAGGACTTTTTAACAATAGTTCCTGACAAATCGTCCCTTGGACAAGCTCCACTTCGGCGAGACTTTCTTATGGCAATGATCTCTCCACTTGACGGACTCCTCCACTCCACCCGGAGAATAGAGGCAAGGATTCAGGGCCAGCGATGTGATCACCCGTCCCTCCAAACACCAGGTAAGTGCATCAGGGCCAGCTAGAAGATGACTCCAACCACCAGACGAGTGCTTCAGGGCCAATCACGATATAGACCCAGCTACCAGGCAAGGGAATCAGGGCCAGCCACGAGAGGACCCCAACCATCAGGCGAGCAATTCAGGGCCAACCATTAGGAGAGCAAAGCAGGGCCAGCCACCGTCTGAGTGCTTCAGGGCCAGCCACCAAGCCAGCGCTTCAGGGCCACTATCGGCGTCAGAGGACAGCAGTCCGGCCTTTGGTCGTCTTGGTAGAATCCAACACAATCTTCTCCATATCAGGGACGACCAACACATGTTCTAATGGCTCGATATCTGGGGAAAGGAGAATTTTTTAGAATTATGCACAAGTAAATAATAGTAAATAATCTGGATCTTTTATAGGGAAAAGAGACATTATAATGAATAAAACAATATGGTAGGGAAGCAATCTACGAATCAGACCAGGAATTCTTTAATCAGATCGGTTTTCCTTGATACAGCGACATCTCTATCTAATACGCTGGGTCTGGGTCTTACTGGGGAAGATAACCCATGTCCTGCACTGTGCTAAACACTCCTGCATAACACAGCACATACTCCTCCATGATCTTATCATCACTATCTCTACGCTCTTTTCATCCTTCCTGCTTCTGTTGTCCTGCATGACTATATCACCTCACCACTACCTTCTCTACTACAACCTATTTTTCGATATCTTCTTTGTTTTTTCAATATATCTATGCATTGCAGATACATACAGAAGAATAAAAAGGAATTCAAACAGCAACAAACCATTGGGTCCTTTCGAGGTTGTTTGTGATGTGGAAAATACAAGAAACTCACAGATTAGTGAGGGAAATGTTAGAAGGTATACAGATAATTCAAAGACAATAACCTGCAGATTGTCAACGTGACAAAGGAGGCGCAAATAATGTAAGTCGTGGACTTAAAGCGACTTGATTTTTGCTTGTAACCTTTGAAGCGAAACCTTATCGAGTGCTTTTTGAAAATCTAAATAGATGACATCAATTGCTTTACTTTCGTCATACATGTTTGTTATATCATAAAAGAAATAAAGAAAAAGAAATTGTCAGACATGAGCGATTTCGTCGGAAACCATGCTGAGAATCGTTTGTTAAGTGGTGGTCCTGTAAATGGTTTTCAATTCTATCTCGAATGATGGTTTCCATAAGTCTTCCAACAACAGGCGTTAAGCTGAATGAACGATAATTTCCCGGCAGTGACTTATTACCATTTTAGAATATCGGTGTTACATTGGCAAACTTCTATTCATTTGGAACTTTTTCTGTAGCAAGTGACTTATTGAAAAGGGCAGTCAAGCGCTTAACTATCTCATTTTTCGCCTCTTTCATTGTCTTCGGATAAAACCTATCATGGTCTGCCACTTTGTTTACTTTCATTCCGTTTACTGATGATAGTATGTCTTCAGTTTTTATGTCATTTTGTTGAAGAACGTTCCCCTCTCTTGTCAATGAAACTGGATTCGGGACATGATTTGTGTCTTCGATCGTAAATACAGATGTAAAAAAGTCATTTAAGATTTTTGCCATGGCTTCGTTGCCTTGAATCAAGTCACCGTTTTCCGTAATTAACGGACCAATTGACTGGGTCATGATCCTGTTGCTTCTAATATACGAGGATGTTGCAGAAGTGGAGGGGAGAAGGAGAACGGGGAGACCAAACTTGATATGAAAGGATGGATTGAAAATAGATTTAGAGTGATCGGGGCATGAACATACAGGAAGGTGAAAGGCGTCCTCGCGATAGAGTGAACTGGAATGATGTGGTATACAGGGGTCGACGTGCTGTCAATGGACTGAACCAGGGCATATAAAGCGGCCGGCGGAAACCAAGGAAAGGTCTATGGGGCCTGGTTGTGGATTGCGTCAGTAAAGCCTGTGGCATCCAGACCACTTTACTCAAACCTACACCAGAAATGACTCATTACTGCCATCATTACTGCCCCCACTTGACATACTTACACTTTAGATGACAAACTGATAAACGCTATCATTCTAAATTTCAAACTATTTCTGTATTCCTGCCGCTACAGATTGATTCGATATGCCACAGTGCAAATGCTGCAGACTCATGTGAGGGACTGACCTTCCTTGTGTGGGGGACTGACCTTCCGTGTGTGGGGGATGGTCACACTCGGCCTCGGAGTATTCGAGCGTGTGTCCTCGAGTGTAAGCCTCCTCACTCTCTCCACTTGGCCAGCCATCACAGTACTCGGCACTGCAGCACAACACACAGGAACCTCCGTTAATTAGTGCTGGTAATGACCTTCCTTGTGTACACACGCCCCGAGAGGATATGTACACACGAAAATCCCTGAACATAAAGTAAAAATCTACCATCATATATTCAGGTCATTCCTCATGGAAACCGGTGGTCCAGAGTACCACATCCTTGCCTCATACGACAGCAAGGTCCTCGTGATGGAGGATATCACCTACTGAACCATCCGTATTCCAGGTAATGACTGGAAGGTCAGGTGAGAGGAGCGGCCTTGCACCCGGGCAGGATGTGGGACGTGTCCATAATCATGGCAGTAGTCGCTATACTGGGCTGTGGGTGGTGCAGGGGAAGGGTAAGGTAATGCAGGGGAGGGGTCAGGTGCTGCAGGGGA
>JAUTYZ010056801.1:0-12181 GCA_032273725.1 Panulirus interruptus | reverse complement strand
TCCCTAAATTTTGAGGGCACTGCCCGTTCAGGGTTAAACTGCTTCCATTATCTCAACCTCACCCAGTACTGTTTTAAAGCGTCTCAGCTTTTAAATGAACTTTTCCGAGAAATTAAGTTTCACCCTTTCATCTCTCATTTTCTCCACTCTTATCCTCATTCTTTCATTTATACTTCTAGTACCATACTATCTATCATGTGATTTAACATACTCCACCTCATCCCTATCCAAGACTGCATACATCATGCACACTAAAACTTAGCCCCAGTTACTGTCAGGATTGTGTTCCTGAAAAGTGTGGCTCTAAGTAGTGTGCCTTTAAGTGAATCCACATATCCCATAAGAACTCATGTATAAAGGTTAGTTATGTACTTTGTGTCTTAATTCAGGAATAGTATCTGTAATAAATGGTAAATGTTGATATGCAATACAGTACAGTTTAGTATAAATGCATATATATATGTTATTCTGACATTAAGGACAATTTGAATAACATGAACTCTTACTAGATATGGTTGTGAATTTTGCTTACAGAAGTGAGTTGAAGTGAAGGGGCTAGTGGACGACTTAGGTAGATGATGGAGCAGAATCATCTCCAGATAAAATCACAAGTGAACTTGTAGGTGAAATTGGATATGTAGACTCTTGTGGTTTCTCTTGCTGCTTTGGTATAATCTTGATGAATATATCTAAAGACTGATGGACTGACTTTCTTTTCTTCTGCTGATAACTGTCTTATAACAATCAATGGCATTTATCATCAGCCTAATAATAAGACAGCCATGGTCTCTCCTATAATCTTCCTTGTCGAAAACAGTCGTCAGTCATTGCTTCTTCAGTTTTCCGAAACACCCGGAAATTTTTTTGGAATTTAACCCATACTGGTATAGTTCTTATGATGGAAGAGGTAAGCCAAGCACTTCCCCAATGTCACCTGCTTGTTCACTAGTTCACCAGCTTCTAAATGGTTCACAACATTAATTTCACTTCAGGTGATCTCTTCACTGGTACGGAGCTCACTCTTGTCATTTGTTGGACATTTTAGCTCATGATTTGGGGGATTACACCCAGAAACCACAAAATAAATGCAGCTACAAATTTACTCCATGCAGACACTTAAGGAGACTTGAAGGTGGCACAGCGAAGAATACAACTGATATTATGTTCACACCATGGTACAAAGCAGTTTGATCTGCACCTTATTCACAACTGATGTTGTACTTTCATGACTTTAGCAAGTTAAAATGAAACTTTGCAACTTGGCAAATCTGTTTCCTAATTGACAGAGTACATTAAACTGAAATGCTGTTAGACAGGGAAATGTTAAATGGGGCCTACTTGTACCTCTGACATAAGACATGGCAATGTTAAATGGGGTTTACCTATACCTCTGACATATACATCAATTCAAAATTGAGTAATAATAACCATGTCTATAATGCAAGTGTTTATATCAAAAACAAATGTAATGTCAACATATTTTTCAAGTAAAAGTTCCAAGTCATTTATGTCTTATGTTCCTCTACTATCATTACCTCTATTTCCATTTACATTGGGTGGATCAGGAGCACACAGGTATGCAACTTCTGTAGAATTTATATTTTGAAGAACTGGTGTACCCAGCAATGCAAGCTCGTAAAGGGATGGGGGCCATACATTTGGAAAATGAATTCCTAAAATGTCATAACTGCAAAGAAGACTTCAGTACTAGCCTTACCTTTAAACTAACTCCTTTTCCAAAAGTGACATCTCCTGATACAGTTATGTGATCCAACTCCAGCATGTCTGGGATTGAAGCAAATCGTCTCAGGAACTCCTAGAAAAGTTATATCAGGTAAGCAGGGCTTAGAGTAAGGAACATGTAAAGTGTGTTTCCAAAATTCAAACTAATGCCTTATCTGGGCAAGTCACCTGCCCTTGTTATCCAAAGGATCATGCCATCTAGTCCAAAAATTCTAAGGTACTGTAATCTATTTATTTGTATAAAAAATTAAAAAATTTCAAATGTATTGTTTTCAAAGATGCTAAGATAGAAAACAGGATAAAAAATGGACATATGTTATAGTGCAGTCTTCTTTCTGTGCCTGAACAACTAGCACACCACAGGAGCTTTACCATTAGACTAACCTGCAAAAATATAGTTCAAACTCCATAAAACTTTATGTGATTACTTATGCTTCAGCTACTAGCCAATGAGAAAAATTGTAAGTGATTACTTATGCTTCAGCTACTAGCCAATGAGAACCAACTGACTCTGCCAAGCAGTCTCTTATACTACAATCACACCAAACAGTAGTTTACCTAAACACCAATTAACCTTGTTCCCCTTGGTAGCAGTTCAACCAACTGTGGTAACAAGCAAGCCAACCACTCGAAAAAGACATCTTTCAAAGACTCCATGAACATAGAGGGATGGTTTGTCAACTATGTAAACAGTTTGCATTTTATTCAAATTTAGTCTTCCTACTGAAAGAACTACAAGTCTTTGAAAATATATCATATAATTTTCTTTATATTTGATCTTCCATACTAAGGTATGGCTTTTTAACACATGTATGGTTGGAGTGATAAGAGTGATGAAAGCAAAACTAGGGAGAGGGGGTACAGAGTTGGAGTGTGATGGTAAGGTATGGTGACTAGTAATATGCAGATGATACTATGTTGTTTGCTTAGAGCGAAGAGGAGTTGCAGAGGGTTGTAAGTGTGTTTCATAATGTGTGTAAGCGTAGGTGACTGAAGGTAAATGCAAGTAAAAGTAAAGTAATAGTGTTTGAAAAGAAACTAAGTGAAAGTATAGATTTTTGCAGTGCCCAATAGAATGAGAGTAGGAAGTGTACTAAACTGTGTTATAAATATGGGAGAAGAAAGACTGGAAGAGGTGACAGAATTTAAGTATTTGGGAGCTATCTTGAGTAAGTTTGATTATATGGAAGGAAAGATAAGGAAGAGAGGAGTACAGGGCAGAAGCATCACTGGGTCCCTTCATAGAATAATCAAGGGTAGAGGTGTAAGTATGGAAGTGAAGAAAGACAGCATTGCCCTCCTGACCCTGACCTATGCAGACGAAACATGGACATGGAATGAGTCACAGAGATCAAGAATCCAAGCTGTGGAAATGAGCTATTTCAGAAGAGCATTTGGTATGACTAGATGGAATGAAGAAAGAAATGAGGGGGCATATGAGAGATCTGGTATGGAAGGGAATGAATTGTGGAGTGAAACATAATACTTTGAGGTGGTATGGGCTGTGGAAAGAATACAAGACAGGGAGTTTACAAGGAAAATGTATGATAGTATGATTAATGGGGTTGGTATGAAAGTAAGATCACCAGTGACATGGGGAAATATAGTGGAAGAGTACTGGAGGGAGAGAAATGGTGGAAGAATGCATGGAATGGTGTAATGTATGGTAAAGGATAAGCGGAGACTTTGTTGCTGTGGCCATCCCCTTGATGGGAGTTCCCGGATGGAACAGGCATCAGCGATATAGATAGACAGATAGATAGGTAGATAAATGGATAGACAGAAGAGGTGTTTGTTATGTTGGAGCAGAAGGTGGTGTCCAGAACACACACAGGAGAGGCTAAATCATATAAGTCTTAGGAGCGTACTTTCTGGTGAGTGCATGTCCAGCAAGGTGATGTTTAAAACTGGATTGGGAGGATGGTTGTTTAATGCTTGTTGAGTCATTTCACTATGTATATGTTATATTTTTGTGTTTTTTAGGGAAAAGGGGATCTGTGAGTAGAAGTTTCTGAAGTGTGAGGCAGGGGATCACTATGTATTTCCACTTGGGGGTTGGTGGTCGGTTATGGAGTGGTTTGCATGGGAACAGTCTAGTGATACCACAAAGAACTAAGTGCCGAGCATATTGAGGTGGGATTGTACTGGAAGAATTGTGTACATGTTGAGTGCTTCTGGTTGCCAGGTAGCCAGTGATTGACTTTAGTGCTCTGCTTTGTGTGGTATGCAGCTATGTTGTGTTTGTTTATGACAGGGTGGATGACCTGGCAGGTGAGGCACAATTTAGGATGATGCGGATGAACTGCTTGTAGAGGACATAAAGGGTAATCTTTTTCTTGTCTAAATCTGGTACCAATAAGTGTTTTGAGGGCATTTAGTTTAAAGGTTGCTTTTGTGTTAATGTTTGTGAAGTGGGGAGTAAATGTCATGAGCGTGTCATATGTGATGGTCAGAATCGTGGAGTTTTGTTGCTTGGGAGTCATTGTCTATTTAAGGTGATGGGAGGGTGCAGACAGGATACATGTCTGTCTGGGGTTAGAGGTGTTACTGGAGACTTCTGAGGAGATGCAGACATTCTATTTATGGTAAGCCAGAGCTCCAACTGTGTAATGTAGATATACATGTTTGCTGGTGCTTGTTTGTCTGCATATGAGAGAACCTTCATGTTATGGTCTGCAAATGATTATGGAAATTCATGTAGAAGACAATGAAGAGCACAGGAGAGAGAACTGCTCCTAAGGAAACTCCAATGTACAGCTTAAGAATTTTAGGGATGAAGCCTTTGTGAGTGGCTTTGGCTTAATGGTTAGCAATGATTTTGGCCAACCACTTTAAGTCACTGCTGTGGAGGGTGGTGTTGAGTATCTTTAGTGTGACTGTATGTCAACGTACAGTGTCAAATACTTTTTTGACATGTACTGCCACTAATACTGTTCAGGAAGGGAGGTAAGGTTGAATGAAGCCTTCCAGGATGTGTAATTTGGTGGTGGAGTGATTGTGTCTAAGCTGTGATGAGTAAGTGTGAATGGGATAAAATGCTTGATTCTGTTGTAGATCAATTTTCCAAAGAGTTTAGATACTGAGGTACTCTGCTGGCAAGTTTTCAAACTTTCACTTTACAAAAAACATAGCGGATGATATATTCCTCCCCTGATATCGTAATTGTGAATCTCCTATGTTTCATCCCTAGAAATAAAGATGAGCCTCAAACATATTCAAAAGCTTGTAATTTCTCCTTCTATTGCACGGACCCCCAAATCATTTTCAAAGACAAGCTGTATCATGTACAGTCATGGTGGACAAAAAATTGCTTTTATCCTTGAATAAGGGGTGGGAGGGTGGTTATGTGATACAATGTCTTTTTCAGAATTACGGAGTACATATTTTCTGTCCCTCAGTTTGAAGTCACTTGTTTCTCACCATGAGAGTCACCTACACTTAGTTTAAGTGACTCTTATCCAAATTATGAAAGCAATACTTTGACAATATTTCACTCCATGTACCCTTCTAGCACTACTTGTAAGGTCTTGAGTTCTGCAAGTGTGTTCTTGTTCACCTTCCTCTATACTGATGTGCCTGACAAGTGATTCAGTCATGTATCAAGTAACATAAGTTTAGATTTGGAGGGAGCTTTTCTAAACTTAGACAGGGTGAGCTCTTATGGCTTAAAAAAAAATCATAGTGGCCCCCTAAAACCACCAAGAACAAATGATCATCAGTAATTAACTATTCACAGACTATATATTGTATGATCTTGATAACAGTTCCTCAACTCTAGGTTGCTCTGCCTTCCAGTAATCAAAATATTCATGGCCAGAGCAAGCTATTGAGTGTAGTGGGTAAAATTGCAATGGTATCCTCAGCTTGCCTGTTTAGATGACAAGAGAACGTCTTAAATCAAAACGCATTTTTTCTTTTCTTTTTTGCCTAATGGTAATCTGAGAGTCCCATAGTTCTGAATCAGATGACAGATTTGTCCATGTGTGAGAAAAAATTACTCACTTATCCTCTGTCTAGAAAAACAAGTCTCCCACCTTTCATGTTATTTAAATGTGTTATAGGCTGCTACCTTAAAAATGTACCAACCAGAGTAACAACCAGATAAGGACTATGAGAACACATTATGTTTTGCTACACACACAAAAGACTTTCCATCTAAGGTAAAGGAATCTTGTAAAAAGACATCTAAGGCTCTAATACAATATTTATAAAACTAAAGCCAATGACTGCAAATGATGCAGTTCACTTGCAAAACTAGTACTATAACACTTTACAACCAACATCTGAAAAATACTTTGAACTTAAGTACAACATAATGTGCTTAGTATATCATTAAAAGACTGAGTTCTTTCTTCAGCTTTAAGATACAACTGAAACACTGCAACAGTGTCTCTGCTATCATTATGAATTAAAATACCATCCAAATACAAATAAATTCTGATACCTCTACTTAGACAAAAATACCTGCACTGCTCCATGAGCCTAGTTAAAACTTAAAGAGCAGCAAGGAGATGCCAAATGAAACTCTGAAAAATACATAAATCTCATTTTCAAATGGAGAAACAAAGAATTTTTCTAAATTGTGGCAAACTGGGATAAAGAACAGGCATCTGTCTGGTCAGTGAAGACCACTCATTGAACACAGACAGTCTGTAATATTCCAGGCAGAGTGCTCTTGAAAGCCGGAAAACTTGGAGAACTGTTCAGGACTGAACTGGTATAAAAAACATATACCCCTGAATTCCAACTTAAACCCAAACATCTTCAAAGCAACTATGTCCTTTACGTCTCCCTACTGCAAGGCTTCTTGTCTGAAAAGCTTATCCATAATCTTTCCTTTTAGCAATATCCACTTGAACCTTCTACGATTATTACATATCCTCTCAATGAGCTGAACAATCTTATCCATACAATCATCTCTAAACTCTGAACCTGTGCCTTTGATTAGTGCTTCCCAGTCCCTGCTGTGAGTTTGTTCCCATACTGAAACTACTCTAAAACAAGGAGTATGTAACCTACAGGCTGACTCTCAAATAAGCATTTACAATGAAAATTAAGAGAAATTCTTTAATACTTCAGCACAAGGGAATGTGATACTCCCAGCCTTAAAAAATGTCTCCTTAACAAGGTTGGTTCAAAATGTACTGTATCAACAAGAGATACTGTAAAGAGCCTCTCCCAAGCTGGGTCATCAATGGATATGAGCTGATTAAACAGATTCACCATAAATAAAGATATTTTTTGATATATTCCTACAAAACTGACCAACTAAATCAACTAAAACTCTGGCAGGGGTAAATATCTTTAGAGAGATCAAATATGGAGGCAAGACTGGTGACTGGAAACCTAAAATTCAACTCCTATGGACTGACAAGTGTTTAAGAAAAATTTGTGACTTCTTTAAAAGTGTCAGATAATATGGAATAAGCAGATTCTCCCTCTGACACCATATCCTCTTCTTTCTTATCTTTCAAGTCCAAAAACTGTCCTATGAACAGAAGAAAAACTGTTGGACTGCCTAAAAACTAAGAACTTTAGTACAACAAAATCGCATAACTTACTTTGTCTTGCTGTCCCAGAATACAATTCTATGGGGTTCATACAGAGCTCAGGAAGCTGGCCACATCCACTGGGTGAGACCACAGGTCAAGAAGTATGGTGATAATGCATGCATGTGGGGTGAATACAAGGCAACTGAGGAGTAAGTATTTAGTGTCTTCAGTATGGAGTGGTTACTTACGAGTACAGGAGAGTTAAAGGCACTAAAATCTTCAAAAGGCATTGCAAACTTTAAATTTGGTAATCCTGAAGTCAGTCTAATGATGAAACTAGAAACAGGGCATCTGGAATAACTGTCAAACTTTTTGTATCAATGAATGGCAGAATACTTTCCATAAGATGGCCATCATACTAATGTCATGTTATCTTAAAATAGTTTCAGCTTATCAATATGAAAAACTAAACAGAATGTTAAAATCATCTATCTGTATGCAGCAAGCATGGCATGTAACTGTGCTTGCAGCTAATGTCCAAGTGTAAAACCACGCAAAAAAAACTAAAACCAACATTTTTTCACATGATTTATACCAAGAGGTTTTGCATCTACCATATATGCAAGATCCAAGATCTGATATAAGAAAATATATCATCATAAAGATATTAAGCTTCGTTACTCCTATATTGGTACACCCGTTACTACTACTGGCCAAGATGAGAGAGAGCTATTAGTGTATTTGCAACTCCATCTCCATTCTTGATCCAGATGAAGTTTAGCTCAATTGCTGGTGGGTTCTAACATCCTGGTCTGACTGGTGACCTGGATTTAATGTCTCACTGAAGCTTTATCAAAACCAGTCAATGCACAAGACAAATACTACACAGTAAACAAATCCCTCCATCTGGCTGTAAAACAATGATGGACTGAATAATACTTGAGCCCAATTCCTGGAAGAATTCCATAAGTGCAGGTAATGTTTAAACATTTGCCTTTCCCAATCGCTTGTACTAGTACATTCATATTTTCAGAATGAATACATTGTTGGACAAGAAGATTCTGACCCTTGTTAGGCAGAGCAACCTAAAGCCAAGATGGTGTCACCTTGTACCTTTAATGAAAACTATTTCAGTTTAAAATTTACATAGCCTGTGAATATTGATCAACCATTTGCAGTGGTTTTTGGTCATTACACTGCAATTATTCTTTGGTTTATATAACTGACATTCCATGCAGGTGTCTGAGCAGAAATAAAAATTCTATTACTCTCAGCTCACCATTCCGCTCAGAGAAAATGGTTTTCGTAAGACAATTGCAGAGATATACGAGTATAACTGCCAATCTACATCTCCTAGGTATTTGTGTGTTATTGTGATCTTCCTTGATGGATATGTTAAACTTTAATAGCTAACTTGATCCATCTGGGAGAAGCGGTGGCCTGCCTGAAAGCAGTTGAGGGAAAACTGCTAGTCTAACTTGTAAAACTGGTATCTGACTGGTCACTTCTGGCTAAGGAAACTCCTGACTAGTTAATGTTGTTTAACCTGACCCCTTATTTGATAAAATTATGGCTTGTCACTTGAGAGGAGAAGCCACTTTACTTTGGTAGTTTGACTTTCAAGTGATACTGTCCATTATCCACAACCCATACATCATTCAAACCTGACCAGGCACATAACTCATATCTGAGTATAAAATAATCAATTCTATAGAAAACTTCTTTTAATGTACACCTGAGAAACATAGTGAAATCCTACCACATTCCAAGAGCATCTTCTGACATTCTTCTTTTTAACCATGTATGTTTTAAGAATAAAAGTGAAGACATCTTGCTATAAGTTTATCTGTCATTACTAAAAGGTAATCACACCTATATCTGCAGCTGTCTCATCTCTAACTAAAATTGTGTCCTATATATATGCAAAACTTGTTTTCCTGTACTGTTAACATGCATAATAACATACTGCAACATTTTCTATAATAAGTTCTAATACTGATAATTTTCTGATTACCTGTGTTGAAGGAAAATATGAATTTACTGCAACTAATGGCTTTGGTCCAGTTGCCCTACATGCAAGAAAGCCATGAAAGGGTGGCCAGACTTGACAAAAAAATTATGTGTCAACTGTAGCTACATCCCCCATATGTAAATGTACTATGAAGGACATGCAACCTACAAGTAACATGACAAGCATCTGATGAACAAAATCTCTTTTACCCTGAGCCTTTACTGCACTAAGATTTCAAATCAACATCAATCACGTATAACAGTAATGCTGTATATAAACTTGGTATCCTATACAGCTGCAAAACTGTCTACACCTATTCAATGAATATAATCATGTTCCATCATATCCATATTATATCATGGCCCCGAAATACATGCAATATCAGCTTCATACATGATCAATGGTTATACTCAAACATGGAAATCACCATCAAACATGCACATCCATTTGCTTGACCTTGGTTGTTTCTTTAAGTTTTCATTAAATCTCTAGTATAATATGTTTAAGCTTTTAAATTTCATCAGCCAATTGTTTAAAACAGGGAACTTTTTTATGCCTAACAGCTTCTCTGGCCTTAGCAAGGTAGAGTCATGAACTAATGAACAATTGGCCTCATTTGCACACATCCACTATCTCGCTGTCATGTATAATATACTGAAACGAGCTAATATGATCCACAGCTAAGCCACAAACACTATTCCATGGTTTACCTTGACTGCTGTGCATTCCCTGGTTCAGCCTACTAACCGCGAGTATGCCCCATATAAGGATACTACAAAGCAAATTCTAAAATTCCATTATCAAAATGTTTTTCATTCCATCAGGAAATATAATTTTAACCACTCTGTTCTATTACTTGAATTGTAGGAAAAGTGACACTATTAGATGGCTGCTATCAAATCAATGATCTATAATTTCAACTCCTATGACCTTGAAAAGTGAGAAGAGATTGTGAGGTGGGTAAAAGAAGATTAGAAATATATTAGGCAAACAATCATTTAACGCAAAGGGTATTTGCAAGAAATGGAGGGAATATTCTAAAAGAGTTGATGAATATCAAATGTGCTAGAGAAGTTATTATAATGTGTTTACGTAAGCAAGAAGACTGGACGAAGTTGTAAGGAGGTTATGATAAATATCATAGATAGAACAGCAGATTAAAAAACAATGGAAGGGAGAGAAAGGTGGGGATAATATTGGATGAAGGTGATAATGTTGATGGAAGGAAGAAAAGAGAAGGAGGATACCATGCCTCTGTTGGTGAATTTGGAAGAATGTATAAAAGCAATATGCTGAATGAGAATGTTAAAAAGAACAAGGCTGTTGTGTTTGAAAAAAGGTATTCTGGATGTTAGATCTAATCAAAAGGTCATGAGAAGCAAGTGTTTTGGGAGCAGCTGAGTGAGTGTGTCAGCAGTTTTGATGTAAGAGACCAGGTATTAGTGATGGGTGATTTAACTGTGAAGATACGTAATTTGGCAGTTAAAGGTACAATTGGGGACATGGGGTATTAGTATTATGAATGGAAATGGTGAACAGCTTGTGGGGTTGTATGCTGAAAAAGGCCTGGTGATGGGGAATACCTGGTTTAAAAAGAGGGACATACACAAGTACACATATGTGAGTAGGAGAGAGGGTCAGCAGGCATTATTGGATTACATATTAACTGATAGGTGTATAAAAGAGAGACTTTTGGATGTAAATGTGCTGAGAGGGACAGCAGGTAGGATGTCTGATCACTTTCTTGTGGAGGCAAGGGTGAAGATTTGTAGAGGTTTTTGGAAAAGAGGAAACAATGTCAGTGAGAGAAGAGTGGTGAGAGTAAGTGAGCTTGGAAAAGAGGTTTGTGTGAACAAATACCAGGAGAGATTGAGTATAGAATGGCAAAAGGTGAGAGTAAATGAAGCAAGGGGAGTTGGTGAGGAATGGGAGGTATTTAGGGATGCATGTGGCATGCAAAAGGTGAAAGGTTGCATGATAGAAAGGGTAGTGAGAGGTGGAATGAAGAAATAGAGCTGCTAGTGAAAGAAAAAAAGAGAAGCATTGGGCCATAACTTACAGGGAAGCAGTACGAATGATTGGGGAATGTATAAGAGAAAGCAGCTGGAGGTCAAGAGGAAGATGCAGGGGTTGAAAAAGATGGCAAATGAGAGTTGGGGTGAGAGAGTATATTGGTGATGGGGGCAAAAGGGGAAGTGATAACTGGCAGTAATGAAGTGAGGAGGAGAAGGAATGAATATTTTTAAGGAATATTAAATGTGTCCGAAGATAGAGTGGCAGATATAGGGTGTGTGGGTCGGGGTGGAATGCGAGGTGAGAGAGAGCTACAGAGAGTGGATGGTGAAGAGAGAAGTGGTAAAGTCTTGCGTAAGATGAAATGCAACAAAAGGCTGGAGTGGATGGTATTGCTTTTGAATTTATCAAGAAGGGGGTGAATGAGTTGTTGATTGGTTGATAAGGATTTTCAGTATATGTATGGATCATGGTGAGTGCCTGAGGATTGGCAGAATGCATGTATAGAGCCACTTTATAAAGGCAAGGGGGATAAAGGTGAGTGTTCAAGCTACAGAGGTATAAGTTTCTTGAGTACACCTGGTTCGTTGTATGGGAGGGTACTGATTGAGAGGGTTAAGGCATGTACAGAGCATCAGATTGGGGAAGAGCAGCGTGGTTTCAGAAGTAGTAGAGGATGTGTGGATCAGGTGGTTGCTTTAAAGAATATGTATGAGAAATACTTAGAGAAACAGATGGATTTATATGTGGCATGTATGTATCTGGGGAAAGCATATGACAAGGTTGATAGAGATGCCTTGTAGAAGGTCTTAAGAATATACAGTGTGGGAAAAAACCTGCTATAAGCAGTGAGAAGTTTTTATCACGGGTGTAAGGCATGCGTATGAATGGGAAGAGAGGAGAGTGAATGGGTCCCATTGAA
>JAUTYZ010056690.1:0-12183 GCA_032273725.1 Panulirus interruptus | reverse complement strand
GTGAGATGTGATTCTTGGGCCTTGAATGCAAAAGAAAGGAAAGGTTTGATGTGCTGAAAATGAAATGTTTGAAAATATTGTGGTGTGAGGCACGTTGATCATATAAGAAATGACATTGTCAGAGAGAAGTATGGTAGTGAGTGTAGTCTGATCTAGAGGGCCAAACAAGTTGTGCTGAAATGGTTTGGTTATGTGGAAAGGATGAGTGAGGACAAGCTTTCAAAGAGAATCCATGTGTTAGAAGTAGTGGTGGGGAGGGGGAGACCAAAGGATGGAGGAAGGAAGCTTTGCCTGAACATTCCAGAGGGTGAGGCATACTCTGATAAAATGAATTAGAGCAGTGTGGTATATAGGGGATGATGAGCAATCACAAGCTTACCAGGGCATGTAAAGCAATCAAAGTAAACCAATAAGAAGTGTTTGACCGTCTTTGGTTTCAGTATACTATACATGACAGCTCGGCTATAGGTAGGATGTGTGTGAACGAGGCAATTATTTACTTATTCCTCATGTAACTTGCTAAAACAGGAAAGGCAGCTAGGTATAAAGGAAATTAGGATCATGGATGAAACAACAAAACTGCATTATTTTCTAGAGTGAAATGTGGAACTGTCTCAATTGATGCTAATACAGATAATGTAACATGTTCTGTATGTTTGTTTTCATAATATAAGATATGTTTGGATGGAAAGGGATCTTCACCAGATCCTGATGGTACCTGTCAATCAACCAGATTTTGTGTGCCATTTACATAGGAAATATGCTTTATACTTGGTGTGTAAAAGTTTTTTTCTTTATTCCTTGTGCATGTAATTGATAGTATCAGCTCACCAGTTTTGTCAGCCGTTTGTTTCATGTGCTGTTCAAACAGAGCACTGATACCTTAAAATATTTGATTTAGGTCATCTGATTCTTGTAAAGAATGATGTGCCTCTTAGGACCGTCATAATGTACTGTATCCTCATTCACAGTTCTATTGAGTTTGCTCAATCAACCCAAATTGGACATAAATCTTGTCTTTAATTAATATTCCTAAATTGGACAGGCTGGAAAGACATAGATGCACGGTAGGAGCAAATCTGAAAAAGAAAAAATGCCACAGCAGGAAGATTTTCCGAATGATTAATTTACTTAGTTTATTGCATATAGCTGTTTGGGCAAAGGTGAGTCAGTAATCTTTGTTCTCTTTAGAATTTTTTTTTCAGTGATGTTGCAACTCTTCAAGTACATGTTGGATGTTAATGCTTACCAAACAGGGAAAATACATTTAAGGATTAGAGCAAGTTTTCTGTCAGCACAGAAACCAGAGCTGCAGAAGGATGTGTAGTTTAATGTCATACTGTATGTATGCATATTTCATAAGGGATGAGGAGGAGATGGAGTTTGATGATAGGGTGGTGGATGAAGGGTGTTTAGATTGGGGTGGTGTATGAGTTGAGAGAGTCATAAAGAGTGGTTTGGTGAAAGCTTTGTGTAAGATGAAATGCAGCAAGGCGGCTGGAGTACCTGGTATTGCGGTAGAATTTTTGGGTAGTTGATTGGTTAGTTGGGATTTTCAGTGTGTGTATGTTTCATGAATAGGTGCCTGAGGACTAGTGGAATGCCTGTGTGGTGCCTTTGTATAAAGGGAAGGGGTACAAAGGCAAGTGTTCAAACTACAGAGATATAAGTTTATTGAGTGTACCAGGTAAGTTTTATGGGAGAGTAGTGATTGAGAGGGTTAAGGCATGTACAGAGCATCAGATTGGGGAGGAACAATATGGTTTCAGAAGTAGTAGAGGATGTGTGGATTACGTGTTTGCTTTAGAGAATGTGTGCAAGAAATACCTAGAGAAATAGAAGGATTTGTGTGTGGCATTTATGGATTTAGAGAAAGCATATGACAGGGTGGAAGGTCTTATGAGTATATGATTTGAAAGGAAAGCTGCTAGAAGCAATAAAAGGTTTTTATCAAGGCATGTGTATGAGTAGGAAGAGAGGAGGGTGAATGTTTCCAAGTGAAGGTTGGTCAGCAGCAGAGATGTGCAATATCACCATGGCTGTTTAATTTGTTTATGGATGGGGTGTTGAGGGAGGTAAATGCAAGGGTCTATGAGGGAGGGGCAGGTATGTAGTTTGTTAGGGTTGAGGGGGCCTGGGAGGTGTACTGCTGGCAAATTCAAGTAAGAAACAGCAGAAGTTTTGTCTGAGTTGGGGAGATTGTGTGACAGGAGAAAGTTTAGAATAAATGTGAATAAAGTAAGGTTATTAGTTTTAGCAGTGCAGAGACATGTTAATTGGGGTGTGAGTTTGAATGGAGAAAACTTAGAGGATGTGAAGTGTTTTAGATACCTGGGAATGGTCATTGCAGCAAATGGAACCATGGAAGGGGAGGTGAGTCATAGGTGGGTGAGGGTGGCTAAGGTTCTGGGACCATTGAGGAATATGTGGAAAGAGGACGGTAAAAATGGGTATGTTTGAAGGTATAGTAGTCCTAACAGTTTTGTATGGATGTGAGACATGGGCTATAGTTAAGAATGTACAGTATAGGATGAATATTTTGGAAATGAAATATTTGAGGACCATGTATGCTGTGAGGAGGGTTGATAGGGTTATAAAGAGGTGTGGCAATTAAAAGAGTATGGTTGAGAAAGCTGAAGATGTGTACTGAAATGGTTTTTGACAGGGAGACCAACCTGGAGATGGAAGGATAGAGTGAATGAGGTTTCAAGTGCTTGGGGCCTGAACGTGCAGGAATGTGTAAGGTATGTATGGGTTAGAGTGATGTGGTATAGGGAAAGACTTGCTGTCAGTGGACTGAACTGGGGGATATGAAGCAGCTAGGGGAAACCACAGAAAGGTCTGGATGTGGATAGGGGGGCTGTAGTTTCATTACATTACACATGACAGCTAAAGAATGAACGTGAGCAAATGCGGCCATTTTTTCGTCTGTTCCTAGCAGTTACTTGTTGATGTGGGAAACTGCAAACATACATAAAACGTATGTAAATATATACACAGAGTTTTCCCTTGGAAGAGATATGTTCCCAAAAATTGTCTTAAATATGATTCCATAAGGCACAAATATGAAAAAAGAATTTTCAGCATTTATCAGGGATTGAGGCTATCATTGCTTAAGGAGATTTTGAAGAAATATGTGACTGAGTTACTGGAAGGAAAGTCGAGGGTAGTAGGACTGTCTGCCTCCCCATGTCATACTTTCCAGCTGCCAAAATTGGAGAAGCATTCTTTGTCCTTCTTAGTTTACAAGAGGGACTTTTTGCAAAAACACAAATAGGGTTAGCTGCTTTGAATGCCTTTGCTGTGTGTAGCACATTTTATTTTTTATTCTCATTTATTGGTAACTAGATAAGATTTGATGGTAATCTTTTTTACAAAAAAATGAAATTTATGAGTTATCCTCATAATTTCATATCAGCAAGTTCAGCCTTTAGTTAAGTGAATTGGTTCTCTAATTTATGTTAGGTCACGGCAAGGATTTGGTAAATGTTACCATTGAGTGGTGTACACTTGTTTTATGAAATGTGGGTAATGTGTTTGAGTGTTGCTTTTAAACCCTTTAACATCTACAGACATATCTTCGTGAGTACATCAGTGTCTTTAAACATATATATTAGTTTTGAGAATTCTCACTACATTATCAAAACAACATATTGGGTAGGGGAAGGGAGGGGGTTTATATGGGTGCTGAATGCTTTCACAAGACAGTGCTTGTTTCTTAGTACAAATGATGAAAGAGAGATGTGCAGTTTTTGTCAGCTACCCTATTTGCCAGTTTCTGCTTAGATATATACAGTATCTGTATAAGTGTTTCTGATAAAGTTACTGATAAATTATATTCATGAATTTTTATAAAGGAATATCAGCAAAATTCTAATCATTCCACCAGTTTATGTGGTAGAAAAATAAGTTAAGAAATACATAATAGCAGTGGAGCAGCAGCTTTTTCTTATTCTTTAAAGATAAAAACATTATATACAATGGTTGCAAAATTCTTGAATGTACAGAAAAAGGGAAAAAGTGTGGATGTTAGAGGGTTAAGTTGATGTAATAGATGGAGTCAGATTTTTTACAGAATCAGCCAAAAGAGTATTAGCAATATTTTTTTCTTTTTTTCTTTGTGTCGTTTATTTCAACAACTTTTTGCCCCCTTAGGATCAGTCCATTGGATGGTTCTAGTGGACCTGGAAAACTTGGTTTGATGATCCAGAAACTTCGTGAGCAGGACACTGGAGTTTACAACTGCACAGCCACATATGCTGGCAATCAGAAGCTTTGGGCAAGCTTGGAAGTGGAATCATACAGTAAGTTCCTATTAAAAGTTTATATTAAGGGGATTATCAGAAAACTAATTCATATGCAGTAAATGATTGAGTTACTGTTGATTCTCTTCCATAGTTTAGAAATTAATTACTATATAAGTTCTTGACACTTTTTTCTTTCTTTCTTTTCAGTGCTATGATCTAGATTTTGAAGTAAATGTTTGGTAATTAAAATGAGGTAAATGCCTCTGATGTATGGTGATGATAAGTCAATAAGAATTGTGTTTATTTTTGCTTATCCTATTTGTATAGTAAAAGGAGGGAGTTCAACATTTGTGGGGTCTCATCTTTTGAATGTTCTCTACTATTGCACAACTTTTTTTTTCTTTAGTATATAGTGCATTTGCAGGTTCGTCATATAGCATATTGCATTCATTCATAACATTTACTGTAAAAGTACTTTTTTATATCTTTTCTATCTTGTCTTGCTTAATTTTGCTGTGACCTCTTGTGTCTCAATTTTGACATTTTAAAGAACTGTAAAAGTGGTTTAGAAATATGAAGGTTGTGATCAGTTCTGCATTTGCTGGCATTTTTCTTTTCCTTGGTTGGGAACTATATAACCTCTAACCACTTTCTGTAAATCAGCTTTCTTATTTTAGGCACTACACTATCTGTGTTTCCCTCTTCAGGACCTTCCCTATTAGTTTTTAAGTGAGGTAACCAAACTTATAAGTATATTCTATTTTATGCATAATATATGTGGTAAATAGCTTATTGCACATCATATCCTTTACTTCAGTGCAGTTCTGACGTTAACATGTAAACAGCTGTCTTTTTTATAGTTATCTTGATGTGAAATTATTATAGTGATAGGGTGGATGAAATGTCAACCCCTATGTCTCCTGCTCATGTAGATTCTTACCTGCTAGATTATAGGAGGCAGTTATGCACAGAGTCCCATCAACATAACTATACATTTGATTTGGTATAACTTCATCATGCATGTATCAGACCAACTGTGGAGCCTGTTATAAACTTCCTTTGTAGGTTGAAATAGGTCCATCATTCCTTATATTTACCCACAAGCATGTCCAGGTATAAATCCAGTCCTTGTGGCAAATTATTTTCGTAGATCTGTAATAGCAATAATCATGAGTCTGAGCCTTGCAGCTCAGGTTGTGTTGTGCCCATTGGATCTTTACAGAGTGAATATTTTTGGCAGTGTGGCATTAACAGATTGAGGGGGATCTGTTAATATTGATTACTTAATTGTGAGGCAGGGCTGAATTTATCCTTTTTTTCATGAGGGTTAATGATTAATTATGTAACAGTTTGGGTGGGGAAGGGGGCTGAAGCTGTTGCAAGGAACTGGTTCCAAGCACCTTGAGAACACTTACTGGTACCAGATTTAAACAAGAAAAGTATTCCCGTAGTATCTTCTAACAACAGTTTATCCACTCCACCCTAAACTACAACAGTTTATCCACTCCACCCTAAACTGTGCCTCATCTGCCTGGTTATCCACACTATCAAAAGCTTCAAACAACACAAATTATCTTATTCTCCTTGAGATTTGCTGTTACTTGCTCAATCCAACTCTGAAAAAAAGAATAATGATATAGATGTGTTGGGCATAACCATATCCTCCATTCTGTCCTTGAAACCTGACATTATCAACATCACAAAATCTGCTTCCCAAAAGCTGGGAATGTTGTATAGATGCTGCAGTTATTTTCCTTGTGAGCAGGTGTGTCACATCTACAGGGTTTTATTCAGCCAGGTATGGAATACTTCTCACTCATTGTAGGTGGCTCATCCTCCACCTCTCTGTTGCCTAGAGTGGAATCAAAAGCCTTACGTCTCATTAATTCTCCTGGCATCACCTCTCTTCAACCTTTCTTTTCCATACACTGCAATGTTGCTTCTCTGTCTCTCTATTCTCTGGGTACTGTTTTGGTCATTGTTCTTGTGAAATGTCTGCATGTTTCCCCATCCCCAAGGTTTGGACCCGTGGCATGCATTTGGCTGCTGCTTTCCGCCTCTTCTGTGTGGAGACCAGCCACCTGAAGATTGGCTGTTATAACCCTTTCTTCCCTTGAACAGTTATGCTGTGGAATTCTCTTCCTCCTTTTATCTTTCCCTCGTCATATAACCTTTTCCCTTTAAGAGTCAGGTCTACAAACACCTGCAGACCCCTGATTCATTTACACTTTCTGTCTCTGTAACTTTTTCTTTCACCTGAGATGGCCTTGATTGGGGCATGTAACTTGCCTGAGCCATGTCAGTCACTATAAAAGGAAAAAATCTGTGAGAGGGCCCTGGGGTTTGACACTACTTTACTTGTCACAAGAGCATCACCTCAGGATCATTGTAAGGGAAACAGACGATCTGCTGGTAATTATTAGAATTGTTTTTAGTACATACATGAGGAAATTTTCAGTTGGCTATTTACAATATATTTTAAATTAAAGCCAGAATATGCTTCCCTACTTTGGTCACTTCAATTAAAGAAGTACTAAGAACTAATTGAGAAGGTTCAGAGGAGGGCAACAAAGATAGTATAGTGACTGAAATAAGAAATTTGTATCATGGAAAACAGAAGAGTAAGGGGAGACATGATCACAACCTTCAAGTTTCTAATCCAGTATGATGATGTCAATATTGTGCTATTCAAGAGATACAAAGATGGAGGAACCAGAGGCCAAAACAAGAAACTAAGCAAAGAACTTGTTCAAAAAGACATAGTACTTATATGTTATCAGAGTAGTGGATGCATGGGATAAGGTAAGTGATAAAGTTATGAATGTTAACAGTTTACAAAAGTTTGAAAAATCAAATGATAAAGTTCTGTAGATGGGGACCCATGATTGTGCAGCTCTCTCCTAACTCTGTCCAATTAGGTAATTACACAGACTCATGCACACACTGTTCAAGAGAAGGGGCCCCACAAGTGTAGAACTCCCTCCCTGTGCTGTGCAAGCAGGAAGTAATAAATAGGAAATTACTCACACTTACAATTTCTTCTCTCTTCTAGTGGACATTGATTTTGGTGATACTCCAGACCACCAGACTCCAATCATTGGTGAGGAATCCAAGATTCACTGCACTCCAGTTGCAAAACCAGCTCCCCAGGTTGATTGGCTGAAAGACCTTGTGCCTTTAAAAAATGGTATGTGAACTATGGTATAACAGATCCTAAGAAGTTTTGCATCTTTTACTCTAAATAGTTGAAACAGTTCTATTGATTATCTATGTAATTTAGTGAATAGAGGAATGCTACATTTGTATTGTAATTTTTTCCATTTTGACTAGAGTTTTAATGTCCACTGAATTAGTTTTACAGTATGCCATGTTTGTGGTGCAGAGAACTGCTTCCTTAGTGTCTTGCCAATTTTGTTTTTTTTCCTTTTCTCTGATACTTTCATTATTTCAATGTGTATTACATTTTGCCCTGACCTTTTTCCCTTTTACCCAGATGTCATCATGCTTTTTTACCACATAATGGCATATCATAATCCTTTGTAATGCTTTAACCTTTTTCCATTGTACATGATTAGGTATCATAAAGCTATAACTTTGTTTAGTATTGGAGTGACTTTATTATGTGTTACAATAAAATGTCTTTAGTTTGGTATGGTCAAGACCAAGCAATTGCCAAACTAGCAATTTTTTCTAAGTGTAGTTAGTGAAAACTTCCAAGGATTCTGATGGTTTAGTAAAGTGTAAATTCCAGAAGTGTGAGCAGAATCTGATAGTAAAATAATCTAATTCACAGCACTCATATGCCACAGTGGTTCCTTGTTTAATGTATTGAATGCATTCCTGAAAAGTTTTATTGAAAGTGAAATCACTTTAAATTAAGCAAACTTTATCAAAGACAAATTCATAAAGTGGTGATATTTTCCTGAGGGATGTTTCTGGACACATTTCTTCTCATATGCTGTTTTTTGTGTTAATTGAATACATTAAAGATTAGCATCTTATGGCAATTTATTTCATGATAGAAATTGTTTTCCCCTGAAAAACACCCATTTTCCAGGGACCAGAAATTATTGCAACGGCATTGCATCATCGGGTTGGATATCACAATCAAATTCATGAATATACACATAGAAAGGCAATAAACTGTTGATATAAACATAAAAATAATTCAATAGTTGACTGTGTCCTTTATATTATTACAGGTGTATTTCACCAACTTTACTGCAATCCTCTTGAATTTTAGGGCTATTCAGAGTTTACAGATACTGGCTGTTTTCTGAACCATAGATCACAAGATTGAAGACATTTCAGTGTACCACTAATCCTATTCCAAAATGCTCTTACCTTATTCATAGGTGTCCTGATATTGGTCCATAGTCTTGTGCCTGTACTCTATGATGCCATAGCTTATATTTTACTACTACTCTCAGCCACAGGCATTATGCAGAGAATGTTAGTGGATGCTGGTAGTAGTGTAAGTACTTATTTTTAACTGTCTTTTTTTCTTTGCAGATGATAACCACATCATCCAGCAAGATGGTGTGTTGATAAAAAATGTCACTGAAGCAGATGAGGGCGTTTATAGGTGTCGTGCTCGTGTACTTGCGCTGGGTTCCATTGAATATAGAGACATTCAGGTGACAGTGTATATACCCCCTTTCATCGATAATCCCCCAGAAGACATAAATGGTGTTGAAAAGGAATCTGTCACCTTCCACTGTGGAGCTAGTGGCAAGCCAGCTCCCACTTATTCTTGGGTTAATAAGGATAATGAGCCTCTGGAGGATCTAGATGATTATGTTGTTGATAGTGAAAAAGGCATTCTGACAATCATGGCCTTACGACCTGAGCATTCTGGTACCTACCGATGTTCAGCAAAAAGCCCTGCTGGAGAAGATTTCAAGACAGCTGTACTCAGGGTTCTCACAAAGCCTAAAGTGGAACAGTTCCTCAACATTACTGAGGCCGTTGAAAAGGAGGCAGAAATGCAATGTATTGCCACTGGTGATCCTGCACCAGAGATTATCTTCAAAAAGGAGACAAATGATAGCCCATTTCAGGTTGGAATTAATCAAGATGATAGAATTGAGGTGCAGCAAACCATCGAAGATGGTCGTCAAGTGGGCATGTAAGGTCTAGTGTTGAGTATTGTTAGTGTAGGTTTCACTTTTTAATTTTTAAGCACTGTTAGATAAGGAAAAAAGAAACATTTATATTTTGTCAGCCTTCCTTTTATTTCCTAATGATCATTTTTCATGAAACAAAACATTAGAAATAGTAGGATGAAAGAAAAATACTTAACTAATGTGACATGGAATTGTATGTCTCTGAAGAAATAACTTTAAACATTGAGATGAAAATCTTAGATAAATTTTGAATTTTGAGAAATATCTTGATACGGTAGGCTGCAGCAAGTCATCATTTTTTTTTATTTTTCTTTCATTCATACTTAATTACTATGTCCTACTTTAGCAAGGTAGTGCCAGGAACAGAGGAAGAAAGGCCACATTCTCTCACATCCATTCTCTAGTTGTCATATTATTACATTTCTCCTTTGAAATCCCTTTAAGGAAGGTAACCACAGCAGAAAGGTTTTTAGGTTGCCTCATGCACACAAGCCCCTTGAGCATGCTGTCCCCCCTTTATACTTTACTGTGCCTTTACATGATATATTGACCTAATTTTCTCTTCCAAGGATGATGGCTGTCTTTCTTTTATTCCATTTTCATGTACCTCTTTTATGTATATTTTCTTTACCAAATATCATCATGCATCCTTTGCACATGGCCAAACCACTTAAAGATTTTTAACTTACCCCACACTTGACACCACACCCTGTCTTTCCCTCTCTCTGAAATGTCACATCTCCTATACTCTTCAACATTATTTACTCCTTCCCATCTATTAACACTGTAGGTGCCCTTCAGATAGCTCATTTCAGCTGCTTGAATCCTAGAAATCTGCTCTGTTCCTGTCCATGTGTCACACACAATAGGTTTTGGCTGGAAGGCTTATAAGATTGGTTGATTAGCTTAGAGAAAATTCAGCTCTGGGACCAGATGGAAACCAAGCCATCTTCCCAAATAAGACAGAAACAGCAGTTGTGAAACATAACTGTAATTAATGAGGCAAAGTCTAGACAAAAGAAATATTCAATTGTTCACAAAATGGCATATGCAACACGAAGGAAGACCCATGCAAACACCTTTGTAGTACTGACCTGTTACCTTGACTTTTCCCATAATAAGAGTCTTTGAGAGAGTTATAAAAGGGTACACAGAACATCTGGTCAAGAAGTACTGTATGAATGGCAGCCAACATGAATGTGTACCAGGTAAAAGTAAGCAATGCAAACTCAATTATTTGCTCATACAATGACTTACATGAAAGCTAAATGTGAGGGAAGAGAATAAAACATTATTTCTTTATTTTGCAAAGGCATTTGACAAATTCAACCAAAGGAAGTAGCTGAACAAAACAGATGGGTATGATAGGAAGATGATCAGTTTCTAACTACCAGAAAGTTCAAAGTAATTGCAAACGGAACCGTTTCTGAGGAAGATGATGTTCTGTTGGGTACCTCAAGGAATGGTGTTCGCATTATTACATATTATGATAATATCAGTCCGTGATAGAGAAGTAAAAGAAAGCTTAATAAGTAGCTTTGCTGATGACACCAGAGTAAGCAAAATGACTGAATCAGAAGCTGAACAGAAGGAGATGCGCAAAGACTGAGAAACTGTCTACTTTCCATAGTTTCTGTAGAGGCCAGCCACACAAGGATTAACTGTCATGATAACTCTTTGAACTGTGAAGCAGTTAATCTATTCATTCTTTTGTAATTCTATCTTCATATTAGCTTTTCATTTTTGAGTCAGGTCTACAAACAGAGAAGGAGCTGTAGTTCATTTTTTTATATTCTTTTTCTCATACTCTTTTAAGTACCTTTCATCTGAGATGCTCATGAATAGGGTGTCTTTTTACCCATGCCTCAGCAGGTGTTGTAAAAACACAGTAATGACTTTTTTCTGCATATCAACAGCAATAGAACTTTGATGTTATGTTCTAGTCAAAGTTGTTTGAGAAAATATTATGATGCAATCTGTTAAATATCTATTAATTGCTATTTGTATACAGAATGATATATATTCTTCAGCAGCTTAGATTTTTTTTAAGGATTACATTAGAAAATATGTATTTTTATGAAACCAAAATGAATTTGTTTTTTATCTTCCAGCCTGAAGATCCGAGGAGTTACACGCTCAGATGATGGACTGTACTCTTGCACAGCACAATCTGAAGGAGGAGAAACATTGGTTTGGGGACATATCACAGTTGAATTCAAGCCTACGTTTGAGGAACAATCACGTGAAGAAATGTGGTCCTGGGAGCAGAAACCTGTCAACCTTACCTGTCTTGCAACATCCATCCCAAATGCAACAAGTAAAATCTTTTTGTAGATGCATATTTGTGTAGTATTTTACTAATATATTTAAAAATTATTATACCTGGGGATGGGGAGAAAGACTTCTACCCACATACTGCCTGCATGTCATAGGTGGCTAAGAGGGTTGGGGGCAGGTGCTGGAAACTTGCTACCCCTTCTAGTATTTTAGTTTCTAAAAGATAGAACAAAGGGAGGAGTCAAGTGAGGAATGTGCATTCTCCAAGAAGGCCCAAGCTGGGGTGTCTGAATATGTGTGGATGTAACAAGCATGAGAAGCAAGAAGAGGTAGGTAGTATGTTTGAGGAAAGGAACCTAGATGAACAAAACTTGGGGGTAAGAAGGGTTTGGGAATGTCTGGGATAAATTTGGGTTGGTGTGAGGGTGAGAGCTAAGGAAGAGGTAGAAATACTACTGAAGCAGGATTTGTGGAAAATGTGTGAAAGAGTGCAATGAAGTGAACTCCAGACTGGTGTGGGTAAAAATAATAGT